>JZSA01001988.1:0-20410 GCA_000956155.1 Cotesia vestalis | reverse complement strand
AAAAAAAATTAAATTTATGGAAAAAAAAATTTTTTTTTTTTCATAACTCGTTAGAATATCGTCTAAAGAATATGCTTGTAAATTTTTAAGACAAAATTATCATTATTTATTTATTAAAAACTCATTTAAGTGTCAAAACTTTAAACGCGTTTTTCTCGAAACGACTTTTTGGAAATTTACGGGCGGAATTACTCAAAAAGTTCTCAACCGATTCAAATGAAATTTTTTACACGTCTACTTTATAGTAATAGCTTCTAGTTAAGCTTCTAACATTCTAAAAAAATTTTCAAAAATTAACCCTTTTTACAAAAAAAACCATCGCAAAAAAGGGTAAAAAATCGAACTTTTTTTTCTGAGGTGTGCCAATTTACGATTTTTGGACTTTTTGATTTTTTTATTGGTTTAACTTGAAGATATATCTTCTGTGAACACGTACAAATTGATTTTTTTAATTTCCGATCACCGTACGAGAAGTGAGAACGCCCGCGATTTTGATGTTTTTTTCCGAGAGTGTCTCGGCAGATTCATTTTTACGGCGGCCATTTTGAAAAAAAAAATTAAAAAAATTTTTTTTTCTGTACTTCAATATATAATAAATAACCCTAAAAAATTTCAAAATTATTCATTCATTCTTTCCCAGTTAAAAAAATCCCCAAAAAATTTTAAGTATAATCAAAAATTGATAATTACGTACTGAATATAAAATAAAATAACTAGATTTTTCAAAATCAAATTTTTATACAGTAAAAATTAAGGCGTTTACATGTATCGCCTCCCTTAATAAAGAAAAAAAATCTTGAACCAAGAAAATAATTTTATTCTCTTCACGAGATTTAATTTTTTGGAGCAAGAAAAAAATTTTTTCTAGACAAAAAAAATTTATTTTTATTAAGAATTAAATTTTTTGGAGCAAGAGGTTGAATTTTTGCAAATCAAGAAGACTTTCTTGACTTAAATAAATTTTATTGGATCAAGATATGAATTTATTAAAGCAAAAAAATTAATTTTGTTGGAATAAGTGAAATTTTTTGTCAAAAAAAATTTTTTTTTTCGCTTAAAAAAATAATTAAAAAAAAATATTTTCTTGGCTCAAGTCAACCTTTTTTTTTCTTTGTATCAAATTAAATTCTTTATTTTATTTATTTATTAATTTAATCATATTTTTTGGCAACAATTTTTGTTATTTTAGTGATTTTGTTAATAAAATAATTAAATTAATTTTCGGATGAACTCAAGTCAGGAATCGAACCCGGTTCGCTTTGACTATGAGTCTAGAGCTGTATCACTTAAGCTACGAGCTTCTATTCTTACTATGATTATTATAATGATGATGAGGATGATAATTATTATTTTTTTTTAATTTTTATTTTTACAGTAAAATAAAAAAGAAAGAAAAAAGTATCAATAGAAGAAATTCAGTTAATAAAAAAAAAAAAAAAAAAAAAATGTGGGAGAGTTTTATTTAAAACTAAAATAATGGGTAGGTACTTGTAAAAAGTGGTGAAGGGTTTATCCGGTACATGGCAAAACGTTTCACTTTGGGTGGCTCAACCCTTGGTCTTTAATCCTACGGGAGGTACAAACAAACGGTATTATACAGCAGAGCAGATTGCACGTAACAGTGTCTGTGTATGTGGATGTGTATACATAATATATAAGTGTGTGTATTTATGTATGAACGTCTGTCTATACATTGCAAATTCCGCATCGACTATCAACCGGTGCCAATAACATACAAGATAGGGCAAACCCGAGAAAACGAGTAAGAACGCAAGGACTGTTTGCAGGAACGAGGCTATTCACCCTTGGCACCCGATACGCTTTTGTATTTCATTCCATGTGTATATAATATCTATTGTCTTGCTTTTTTAGTTTTCAATTACATACTTGTCCTATGTCCTCCTGTGTCCTCGGATTTAAATCGGGTTAAAAAGTTTACAATGACCAAACTTTTTTATTTTTAAATAGATGTTAGTCACTTTTTAGTAAACTTTTATTTTATTAATTAAAACTTTCATTTTTATTAATAAAATTATGAATTAAATTTGGTATTTTTTACTGAACTCATTTTTTACACAAAATAAAAATTTTGTAGACTGAGCTGTAAATTAATAAAATAATTAAAATTTTTCATTTAACAAATAAATAAAAATCGAAAAATTGCTCACAATGGTGATTTTTGCAAAAACAAAGAATTTGAAGCTTCGGAGCACTGTGAAAAAAAAATCCCAGCGCTTTGAATTTTTCAGGGATTTTAGGGGACACTTGGAGGTTGAAAAATTACCGACGATATCCTTTATTCATCCATTTTATCCAAAGTTATACCAAGTTATCCAAATATCCTTAATTATGCGAATTTTTGTCGTTTTTTCAGTTAAAGTTTTCAATTAAAAAAAAATTTTTTTGACAAAAGCTATTCACGGTATCTTATAGAGAATATCGTGTAGTTTTTCATCGTCCAGGCTTTTTGATTACGTCAAATTGAAGGGCATTAAATTGTCTAAAAAAGCTTTTTAGCGAAACAATGGAAAAAAATTTTTTGAAGCCCGTAGAATTTTTTTAAGACGAGAAAAAATTTGGAAAATTTTTTTTTTTGAAGTTTTCTTAGGATTTCTCCAGACCCGAACATGATAAAAAATTTTCATGGTCACATCTGAAAACTAGACACTTGGAGCTACAATTTGCTTTTTTTTTTTTGCTGTACGATAATTTTCCTCGGAGTTACAGCTCGTTGAAAATTACCCAAAAATTTTGATTTTTTTTATATCCCTTAATTTTCGTGACTAATGTATATAATATATATAAATATATAAAATATATAAAAAATTGATGTGGGTACTCAAATGAAAGGTCTCGATGAGTGTAATCTCGGGGTGAGCTTATATCTTAAAAAATGTCAATAGCTCACAAGATACAAGGTAATTTCTTAAATATGTATCTAGAATTTTTCTTATTCTCTTAAAAATACAGATTATTATTATATTTCGAAAAAAAAAAATATTTTTTCTACTAAAAATAGTTTATCTTAATGTAAATCTAACAATTATTACTAAAATAAATAATATCCAAGCACTTACTGTTTAGAGATAAACAAAAATCTATTCTGTCAATATCAGAGAACTCTGAATAGTGTATAATAATGACTCACATAATATTAAGTGGAATGAAACTTTATGAGTCATATTACAATCCAGTATGTTTCTGACGTCTATTGACTTTACACATATGGTAACCGGAATCTTTATTACCCGACAATTAAATAAAAACTTCTCTAAATACATCCAATCTCATACAATGTAAAATAAAAAATTTCTTCCCCAAAAAATGAATCAATTAACAATAAATAATAAATTATTCCAATAATAAAACAATTAGATAAAATGGATAAAATGGATAAATTTTAGCCGTTGAACTTGAGAGAGCCAGGTGTCGGGTAAAAAAAATAGCTAAGGTCGTGGAGGGATAAAGCCAAAGCTAAAGGATAAGGGATAGTCGATGTGGGGCGCGACGAGTAAAGTATTAAAGTATAGAACGAGAAGTTGAGGAAAAAATGGCAGACCAAAAGAAGAAGAATAAGAATAAGGCAACCCAAGATCATCAAGACAACTAATGTTGGGCTCTACGACCATCAAAGAGTGCACACACACACTCACACACACACACACACGTTAAAAAGTAGTGGGGTGTTGGTGAGGCCGCAACCCGGGGTAAAATGTATTACATAGGCGAAGAGGTAGCCAGACATTGTGGGGCGAAGAGGGTCGTCTGAGTTTGAGTCTGAGACTGAGACACCACCAGAGAGAGAGTGAGAGTTGAGGTCTGAGTACTGTGCTAGTATACAGACTACAGACTACAGCAGACTTACAGAGGCTGAGGCAGTCTGAGACATGGCTCTATGGGGGATTCAAGGTGTAGTGGTGTGGGTGAAGACTATGCTACAGAGAAGACTTGAGCACAGTAGTTGAGAGTAGGAGGAAGACGGCTAAAGAGACGGTCCTTCACCCAGACAAATGTGTACAAGGGCGGGACATAGAATTTTCGATCCTTATAAATATATATATATAAATATATGTATATATATATATATGAAGAGTCGATAGTCCGAAGGACTGTCGGTGGCCCACAGTCTCTGAACCCCCACTTATCATCATCATCTTCGTCATTGAATCAAAAGTGTATAAGTATTATAAACCGGATAAATTGCCCTCATTTTCGGGGTATGTACACCCTCCTGGGTAATTAGCTAATACCTAATTGATAATTGATATGGCTTAATGCTCATCACGGGTCTATGAACTAAGATAAAGACTAATCTCTATGGTAATAATAATGGAACTATTCTGCCGGTGGAAGTCTAAAAGGGAATGCATTCAATAGTTTGGAGAATTACTAGTTTGCTGGAGCACATATGGGTGATTATGGATCATTTTACCAGAATTTATTCGGTTGAATTAATTGTTACTCATTGTTAAATTAGAATTTACTGGGAAAATTAGTTTTTGATCTAAAATGATAATTCAGTTTGTGAGTAAATTTTAGAATAAGAATTTAAAAATTAAAATTACAATGACGTTTTTTTGATAATTTTGGACTCTTGACAGAAAAAACGCCCTTT
Source organism: Cotesia vestalis (assembly GCA_000956155.1). Lineage (NCBI taxonomy): Eukaryota > Metazoa > Arthropoda > Insecta > Hymenoptera > Braconidae > Cotesia > Cotesia vestalis. Next base: position 15,795 of record JZSA01001988.1, on the reverse strand, counting down.
TCAGGTATAGGAAGATGAGTTAGCGCCATCTTATGGGAAGTTTAGAAGCTGTAGTTATAACCACAGAAATTTAAATTTTTTTCAATAATTTCAATTCTTTTGTTTAGAATCCAAGATTCTACTGAGTATAATTCAAATTATACAGGATATTTTTTTAAATTATATCCAGTGTATCAAGATAGGTATTTCTTAAAGCAAGAGAATTAATTTTGTTGAAATTTCTTGTCAAAAAAAATTTTTTTTTTCGCTCAAGAAAATGAGCTGGATATAATCCCAGATTATGCTCAGTGATATCTGTAGTGAAAAAAAATTTCAGATAGTAGATAGTATAATCCAGATTATAATGGGTGATATCTGGATTATACTCATTGTAATTTGGATGATACTGGCTACTATCTGAAAATTTTTTTTACTCAGTATAATTTTAAGTGTTATTTTAAAGAATTATAAATTTATCAATGAAACTGAAGTTAGCAGACGTCGAAAAATTTTTAATTTTTTTTATTAATTAAATTACAACTAAAAAGATATATGTCATTAAAGTTAGCCGACATTCTAAATTTTTTGATTCTTTTTTAATAATTAAATTAAAACAAAAAAATATTTTTAAAAAATTGTACTTGCAGTTTTTGAAGTTTTTTACACGTGCATATGTTTTTTTTATTTTTTTGTAATAATTTTTTCAATAAAAAAAATTCTAAAAATTTTTAAATGTCCGCTAATTTAATTTTCATAAAAGATATTTATAAAAAATTGTAATTATATTTTTTCAAGTTTTTTACATGTGACATTATTTTTTTAATTTTCTAAGTGAAATTTTTTCAAAAAAAAAATTTCTAAAAATTTTTTCAAAAAAAAAAAATTTCTAAAAATTTTGAAATGTCGGCTAACTTTATTTTTTTTTTCATATTTGTCACAACAAAAATTTCCTAACCTTAAATTATAAAAAAAAAAATGACCATTTTTGATCTTTTGAATAAACAAACCTTAAAAAAAAATCTTCTATTTAAGATCTCGGGGATTAAGATCTCTCAAAAGAAGCGATTAGTTGACCACATCGATAAGAAGCTCTAAAGTTCCAAGAATAATAAGGTTAACATGTCCAGAAAATAGTTAAACATCTTTACTTGAAGATACTCTACTCTAGTTGACGGAATTTCCGGCCGAGAATGATTCGCGCTAGTTCGCTTGTCTCCGTATTTCTCCGCTTGACTCCGTGAAAACTCGGGAGTACTCGGGCGGCCGAAGTCTACCGCAATGGTAGTCAGTCCTGGCAATCTCGAGCAACAGACTTTCGGCCAGTTCGTCGCCGGCGTTTTGTGAAGAAGGTGATCCTTAAAAGTTATCTAGTTTTAAAAACTCAGTAACATTTCTTCTCAAGTAATATTTGGACTTAAACAATTAACTTATAAAATTTACAAATAAAAATTGAATACAATTCTTGATAAAATTCTAGAGAAGAAAAAAAGTACGTTTTACCGTCAAATAATTCGGAGAGTTTTTAAATTATTTTAATAATTAATGTTTTGTCGGCTAGTGATTTTAATTTTAGTTAAAATTTGCGAAAGGAAGAGAAAATTATTGGTAAAATTTTATAAATATATATTTATGTGACTGGTGACGTGTTAACGCCATTAAGATTTTTAAAATTCCTCTTCCTTTCGTACGAATGTTGAAAAAAAAATCTAACGGCAAGGACGTTGTTGCTCGTGGCCTTATTTGCTAATTTTTTTTTTTTTTCTTTTCAGTAATTTGTTTTTTGGCAATGCCAGATGCTAATATGGGTTTAGATTTGTCTTCTTTAGCCCCGAAATTAGTTTCAAGTCTTACCGAGGCTTAGTCCAGATAATTTAACAATACTGTTGATAATTCGCAAGTCGTGAATTTTTATTTTTATATTTTATTATTAATTTACGGAGAAAGTTTGTTTTTTTTTTTTTTAATAAAACTTTTCTAAGATTTTTTCACTATTCCTGGAAGGTTCAATTTCAACAAACTTTTATAATGGGTAAGTTTTATATTTATTATTTTTTCTACTCCTTTTTTTTTTAGATAAATTTTTCATGAAACTAAAATTAGCCGACAGCGGAAAAATTTTTATTAATTAAATTAGCAATAAAAAAATATTTTTAAAAAATTGCATGTATAGTTTTTTAAATTTTTTACATGTGCAATTTTTTTTGTTATAATTTTATTAATAAAAAAAATTGTAAAAAATTTTTGATGTCGGCTAACTTAATTTTTATAAACTCTTTTATTTTTTGGGAAAATTAAGTTAGCCGACATTTAAAAATTTTTAGAATTTTTTTTACTAAAAAAAAAATTCAATTGTAAAAAACTTGAAAAATAATGCGTGAAATTTTTTAATTCTAATTTAATAATTAAAAGAAAATCAAAAAATTAAAAACGTCGGTTAACTTTAGTATTATTTAATTCTTTGATTTTTTTTTATTTATTAAATTATAACAAAAAAATATTTTTAAAAAATTGCATGTGTAATTTTTTAAATTTTCTACATGTGAAATTTTTTCTTTTAATTTTTTTTAAAGTAATTTCTTAATAAAATAAATTATTAACATTTTTAAATTTCGGCTTAATTTTCATGAAAAATATTTGTAAAAAAAGGAATGACAATAAAGTCAGCCATTTAAAAATTTTTAGAGTTTTTTTTATTTGAAAAGTTATAAAAAAAAAATTAATTGAAAAAATTTTACATGTAGAAAGTTTTAAAAATTATACTTGCAATTTTGTAAAAATGTTTTTTTTTGTTCTTATTTAATTGATAAAAAAAGAATTTAAAATTGTTGAACGTCGGCCTATTTTAATTTCATACTTTAATATTATTTATTTTTTAAATACCTTTTTTTAGTTTTAAAATAAATTTTTTTTTATGACAATTTTTTTTTTTGTTATTTAATACAAAAATTTATTTTTAAAAAATTGCATTTAGTATTTTTTATAGCAATTTTTCTTGCTAAAATTCAATTGATTTAAAAAAATTATCATTTTATTTTAGCATGGAATTTTTTTTTAGATAAATTTATAAACTTTATACCTTTCTTTTTGGTATGTCATTTTATTTTATATTCCAAGAGGTAATTATGTTAATAATTGTTATCGGATAAATTCTATTTGCGACATAATTCAGGATTTTAGTGGGACAAGGACAGAGCTTTGTTAAATTTTAACAATTATTTTTTATCAATCCTCAACTCATATAATTATTTTTTTTCAAATATTTTGTAATTTAACCTGAAAAAAAATTTCAAAATAATTTTTTTTTGATTAAATAGTCTGCAGAAAAATTTTACTCCAAAAAAAATAAAAATAGAATTTTTTAAAAAAAGAAATATAATTTGAAAAATAATTGTAACTCCAAAATATTATTTTAATAATTTATTAGTTTAAAAAAATCATTTAGTATTTTTTTTTTAAAATAAATAAAATTTTAAAAATCATTAATTTACTATTTAAAATTTTTATAACTATTAAATTATGAAAAAAATTGCAAATGTATAATTTTTAATACTGTAATAATCAAACTAATTTTTTAATTAGTTTAATTTTCATTACAAATTAATTTACAATAAAAAAAATGCTTGTAAAAATTTTTAATAATAATTTATTTAAAATTTTTAACATGTAAAATTTTTTTATTAAATTTTCTTCATAATAATTGTATTGTAAAATTATAAAAAAATTTTTCAATGTCAGCTGACTTAATTTTCATAACTTTTAATTATTTAAATTGATTTAAAAATATTTTAATTTTTTTTACAGTATTTTAAAATTAGCAAACATTTTTTTATAATTTTTACAACAAATCAATTTTTTTATGTAAATTAAATTGATTAAAAATTAGTTTACTTATTTCAGTATTAAAATTTATGCATTTGCAATTTTTATTTATAATTTAATTGTTAAAAAAAATTTAAAACAGTAAATTAATAATTAAAAAAATTTTTTAAAACTTCTTTTTTTTTTTTTTGAAATAAAAAAATAAAAAAAATACGGTATGTATAATAAAAATTACCGAGGGAGAGAGAAAAAAAGAGAGACAGAAAGAGTTGACCGAAGGTAATTTTTATTAAACATACCGTATTTTTTTTATTTATTTATTTCTTCATATACATGTATATCTTCTTCTCTCTTTCTCTTGGTTTTGAGGTCTTGAGTCTTGACTAGATGTAACACGTGTTTGAAAGGTAATATAATATAATCTAACTAAGCAATTCAATAGTAACTACTATAAATAGTTGGCTATAATACTACCATGAATAACTTTGCTAATTTATTATTTTTTATTTTCATTCGTAGAAACATCGATAAAATAATCAACTGTATTATTAATAAATTATTATCTATTATTCAGTAAATTTTATTTAGAAGAAATTTTAAAATTCTTTTAATTTTTATAAAAAAATATTTTTTTACAATTATTAAATTTTTATATTGTAATTAAACTATCATAAAAATTGAAAAAAAAAAATTAATTGTTTATTAGATATTATCAATAAATTATTATCTATTATTCAGTAAATTTTATTTAGAAGAAATTTTAAAATTCTTTTAAATTTTATAAGCATGGAATTTTTTTTTAGATAAATTTATAAACTTTATACCTTTCTTTTTGGTATGTCATTTTATTTTATATTCCAAGAGGTAATTATGTTAATAATTGTTATCGGATAAATTCTATTTGCGACATAATTCAGGATTTTAGTGGGACAAGGACAGAGCTTTGTTAAATTTTAACAATTATTTTTTATCAATCCTCAACTCATATAATTATTTTTTTTCAAATATTTTGTAATTTAACCTGAAAAAAAATTTCAAAATAATTTTTTTTTGATAAAATAGTCTGCAGAAAAATTTTACTCCAAAAAAAATAAAAATAGAATTTTTTAAAAAAAGAAATATAATTTGAAAAATAATTGTAACTCCAAAATATTATTTTAATAATTTATTAGTTTAAAAAAATCATTTAGTATTTTTTTTTTAAAATAAATAAAATTTTAAAAATCATTAATTTACTATTTAAAATTTTTATAACTATTAAATTATGAAAAAAATTGCAAATGTATAATTTTTAATACTGTAATAATCAAACTAATTTTTTAATTAGTTTAATTTTCATTACAAATTAATTTACAATAAAAAAAATGCTTGTAAAAATTTTTAATAATAATTTATTTAAAATTTTTAACATGTAAAATTTTTTTATTAAATTTTCTTCATAATAATTGTATTGTAAAATTATAAAAAAATTTTTCAATGTCAGCTGACTTAATTTTCATAACTTTTAATTATTTAAATTGATTTAAAAATATTTTAATTTTTTTTACAGTATTTTAAAATTAGCAAACATTTTTTTATAATTTTTACAACAAATCAATTTTTTTATGTAAATTAAATTGATTAAAAATTAGTTTACTTATTTCAGTATTAAAATTTATGCATTTGCAATTTTTATTTATAATTTAATTGTTAAAAAAAATTTAAAACAGTAAATTAATAATTAAAAAAATTTTTTAAAACTTCTTTTTTTTTTTTTTTAAATTACGAATTGATTTTTTTAATAAAAAATCAAAAAATAAAAAATTTCAGCTAACTTTATAGCTTAAAAAAAATTCTTACTGAAAAAATGATAAAAATTTGACTGACATATTTATTTTTAAAACTAAAAAATCGATTAAAACTTTTAGCTGAGTCTTAAAATAATAAAACTAATACAGAAGAAGAATTAAATAATAAATAGAATAAAAAGCAGCAAAGTTAGCAATTTTATTTAAATAAAAAAGTTTGCAAAACTGACTTTTTAGTATCCATATACAAAGTACATATGTATTGATCAGTAAGGACGTTGCGAATGACAAAAGAGAAAGAAAGAGAGTAAAGAGTAACGTGTGGTTCTTGGACGCCGGCTCGTCGCGACTCTGTAATATAACCTTCGGTCAACTCTTTCTGTCTCTCTTTTTTTCTCTCTCCCTCGGTAATTTTTATTATACATACCGTATTTTTTTTATTTTTTTATTTCTTCATATACATGTATATCTTCTTCTCTCTCTCTCTTGGTTTTGAGGTCTTGAGTCTTGACTAGATGTAACACGTGTTTGAAAGGTAATATAATATAATCTAACTAATAATTAATTAATACAAAGTACAGTTGATTAATATTTTTTTATCTTTTTTATTTAACGGAACTTGAACTTCCGACTTAAACTTACCTTGACCTCTTTAGCTAATCAAATCGCAATTATTGTTAATTATGACTAATTACCTGTTGGAATTTGAAGCGAAGAGATTTTTCAGACTGTTAGCTTTAATTTCCGTCGCATTTTTAATGGATCGTGTTCAATGCTTTGAGATTTTATATCTCTTGTCATATTATCCTCCAAGAATTCTATATCCGTAGACATGGATCGTATTCAATCACTTCTGAATTTAATAACAGTGTTTATAAATAAATACTAGCTTTTTTTTTTATTTTTATTTTGATTTTAAATTACTTGAAAAAATTTTTTACAACTATTTTTTGATATTTTTTATCTTAATGCATAATTTGGATAATTTTGAAAATAATTTTGCTATTACTGGATTAATTACCAATAATTTTGCTTAAAACTCGATACAAAAAAATAACTATTGCTATAAAATATATAAAATAATTTAAAGGCTCAAATAATGCACGAAAATTAAATAATTTTAAAGAAATTAATTTAAGTTAAACCGAAAAATTTTCATTGATTTAAATGAATTTAATTCAAGAATTTTTTGTCTTAATTTAAGACAATAAATATTTCTCTTGATATAAATTAATTTTTAGTAATTCATTTTATAAAAAAAAAATAAAATAAATAATGTATTATTAAAAGTACACTTTAAATTACAAGAGTTCAGATTTTACCCACAGTAAAAAATTTTTCGTCATTTTTTAGAATTGTTAAAATTTTTGTGTTGAATTAAAATATAATTACACTCAAAATAAATTAACTGTCGCTTAAAAATGATCTTTTAAAGAAAAATTAGCCCAAATTTTTTTCTAAAACCGTGACACCTCCCCAACGACACTGACTGCGGCCCCAATGACTGAATTTTTTTTTTTGTACATTTTTTGGAGTAGAAAAATTAGCGAACTTAAATTTGCAATAATAAATAATAAATAATAAATTGATATTTAATTAGAGCTTTTTTTTTTTGTTGTTTCTGAAAATTTACAACGATCTCTGGCACTCAGCCATCAGTCCTTTGGGGGGAGGGGGACAATTTGAATTCTCTTTGACTTGTAGGTAGTGTTACTGCAAAATGATCGATCGGCTTGCAGGGACAATTTACACCAAGGTATTGTCCTCGCGATCTTGAGGTGGCTATCGCCATTTGCAGTATATTCCACATTGTGTGCGATATCTCTCATAGATTTACCGTCCACGTTGTTACTATCAGCTGGTCTATTATTCTAGAAACTTGATTACCTAGACTATTATTTTATTGAATAGCCGCTCCGATAATTAAACGCTACTATGCTAAGGGCTTTGAATTTAACACTGTCGAGGTTTAGTTGCGGGTAATTTATAATTTTAAATTGAAAAATTGTAAAAGTAAAATTTTTATGAACAGAATTTTATTTCTTTTTCTAAGAATTTTTTTAAATCAGTTATTCTGGCTTTTGTATCAAAGATACAAAAAATTCACAAGAAACTTTTTTTTTAGAAAATTTAATTTCCTACAAAAAATGTCCTTATTAATTTTATCGTATCTTCAATACTTTAGCCACTATAAAGAATTATAGCAAGCTATTCAAGGAGTGATTTTAAGTTAAGAATAAATTTTATGTAATCAAAAAAATTTATATTTTATTTCCGTTAATTAATCGTTAATTGCATTAAAAATTTGATGCAATTAACGATTTAAAAAAAATTTTATTTTCATTAAATTTGATTGAAAAAATAAAAAATTGATTAAAACAATAAAAAAGTAGCTTTCTCGAACGTATTACGGAGATATTTTATATTTTTTATGAAAAATCACTCGGAACTTCCGTTTTTTAAAGTCTTGTATTTGACTTGGCAACACCGCTTGCGCAGTTACACGGCGCATAAGTAACCGCGGTTTTTTAAACGCTAGAAGATTTTAGTCATTTTAGTTAGACAATAAACATAAATAAATTATAAGATTAGGGAACTCTTGCACACAAAAAATAAATTTCTTGCGCCAAGAAAATTTTAAGGAAAACAAAAATTATTTTGGAGCAAGAAGAAATTTTCTTGGCTCAAGAAATTTATTTTGTCTCAAGAAACTTTGACTTCATTCAACAAATTTTAAATTTTCCTTGATATTTTCTTGAGCCAAGAAAATTTACACTCCAGTCAAGAATTTTTTTTTTCAGTGTGCGGTGTTGTCAAGTGTATACCGGTAATTCAGAGTGCTAGATTTTTTATTAGTCAATTAAATGTTAATAATTATTTAATGAGTAAATTTTTCGGAAATTTCCTCAAAAATGTTATTAATTAATTTTAAAATTATTAACAAAATTATTATTTTTTTTTAGACGCTAAGAGCGTATTAGGATCTCCTTAATAATTAAAAATAAATTAGATTAAAAAGTTAGTTTAAAAAAATTCCGCTAGATGGCTACGGCTCTCATAGTTAGAATTTTCAAAATCTAAGTATTTAATGAGAAGTAGTTAAATTTTGAAAACTTCCTGAAAATTTGTAAAGTCAATTTACGTAGCCTAATAATTAATAAAAAACAGTAAATTTCCGGGATATTTAATCAAATAATTAGCTTTGTAATTTTTACATGTAAAATATTATTTTTTTAGAGACTTCTTTACAAGAGATAGGTACTTGGATTCTTCTTTAAAAATTACAAATTAAATCTAAAAAGCTATAAAATGTAACCTGGCTTTACTAAACCTTATTTAGCAAAACACGATCCCTAAAATAAAGGCAAACCGTCGATAAAAAGCCCTTGGGAACCCAATATGACGTCAGTTGACCCAAAATAACTTATTTGTCAACATTGTTATAGCCCAGACAGAGCAAAGTTTTTTTTTCTTTTATCATGTCTGTTACCAAGCCGCTCCTATATTCACAATTCGACCTCGAGACAGGTCGTGGTATCAAAAGCCAGCTCTAATACAATCAGAAACCAGACATGCTTGGATGCTTGCTTTCATATGTATATTTTCACGTTACACCGCATTATATATTATTATTATTATTATTATAAATAATAATTATTATTATTTGAATTTTAATAATTTGACAAATTTTCTAACTTTAAATATAATTTTTTTACACTCTTTTTTTCTTCAAAAAAATTTTTTTTAATTTAATATCAATATTCTTGAAGAAAAAAAAATTATAGAAACAAAACCAATGAATAAAATCAAAATTAAAGTGTTAATTAGAAAGATTGCAAATGAATATCTTGTCTGCGATCAATTACAGATTGACAATCAACGATTAGTTCCAATTAACAGAGTGTCGAGTTGAGTATTTATCTATTTAAAAGGCCTTTAGTCTGTCGATATAAAGTCGTATATATATATATTCGTATTATATGTAAAAAAAAAAAAAAAATAATAAAAAAAGGCTCGGTAGAACACAGAGGAGAGTTGAAATCATGAAAATACATGGTGGAATTGGCCATAGAAGGCACGCGAAACGCAGTAGCCGCGTGCGAGCAAGAGACACGGGACTGGCAGCTGACAGTCCGCTGCAGATCCTTGCGATCTTAATCTCGGCAGTTTCTTCGCGGAAGGAGAGAAGATTCGTCTCGTGTGTGCTGGATGCACAAAAAAGGGACCCGGGGGAGACAGAGGGGGCAAAAAAGCAGAGACCAGTGGAGAAAAGCTTACAAGAGCTGGGAGCAGAAGCGGATTGAGCGGAGATAAATGAAATAAAATAAACAGGAGTCGGGTGCTCCGGTACCGGAGTTGAGAAACAAAATGAAAAAATATTTAAGGAGTATGTTGAAAAAATAAAAAATAATGGGAAAAAATGCGAGTGCAATCCGAGGATTGAGGATTGAGGATTGAGAGAGGACGAGAGACGGGAATCCGTCGCCCGTTGGCAGCCCGAGATTCGCGACTTGGTAAACCAAAGACGACCGTATATATATCGAGACTTTGAATAATTCATCGAGCCGAGGACTCGTCGACTCTTTACTTCGCTCCTCTATTTTATGTCTTTGAGTTTAAGCCTTCCAGCGCACGCTCACTCATTTTTTTCCTTAGACACACCCCTTCGATAAGACCATCCGTCAGGGCTTTTTTATTATTTTTATCATTATCAATTTATACATCACAATCACATATATATAAACCAATCATACATTTTTAATACGGGTTTTTTATTTTTAGTTTTGTGAGTCAATTCTTTAAACATTTTTTTTAAAATAAAATTTTTTTTTTTTTTTTTTACATTAAATATATATTTTTTTTTTAAATAATTGATGATGAGTTAAAAAACAAGGATTAAATTCAAATATAAAATTTATGGGAAATTTTTAATTATAAAAAATTATTTTTTACAATGAAAATTTCTTTTTAAAATTTTTCTAATTTTAAATTGTATTTTTTTAAAATTATTATCTCAAAAATTAATTAAAAATTGTAATTTTTAATTTTATGAATTTAAAGCGCCGGTTGGATTCGAACCCGGGCACTTTTTTTTGTAATCTCGTACACTGTCAGCTACTCTGAATAAAAAGCATTACTTTACATAATCATACCATTACATTCAAATGTTAGAATTTTGGAATTTATTAAAATTAAGATTTTATTTTATTTCTATGACTGAAAATAGATAGAAAAATTAATTTAATTTAAAGGAAGAAATCTTTGACTAAAATTCTAATTTTTAAGAATTCAATTTATTTTGTAATATTTATTAACTATTTATTTTCTTTTAATCATATTGATTTTTACTCCAAATTTTTAAATTGAAAATTCACATAAAATTTTCTTTAAAAAAATTATTTCTTCTTAGAAAAAATAAAACAAAAACTTAATTAATTAATTATTCAATTATCATTAATTAACAATCAATATTAATAATTATTAATATTTTAATATTTCAAATTTAATTTATTTTACAAGAAAAAAATTTTTTTTCCAAATATTTTTTCGGAAAAAAAAAAATTGATTTCTTCTTTAAAAAAAATTACCGCAAAAAATTTTTTTGACCCAAAAATTAAATTTATTTAATCATCAATTATAGACCCGACAAATTTTTCCGTATTTCGACAATAAATGACAAACAATTAATTTCTTCATAAGCGTTGAGCAGTCCATAAGTGAAGTACAAGTACATAATACACAAGTACACGATATAGATGTACGTACATACACATTATGAATATATATGACTGATGTCAACGCCTGGTGGGTCGACGCCAGTTTTATTTAATCACGTTTGCCTCCTGGCGGATAGCTGCCAGCGGGACTGTTGCTAAGCGCCCCCTCCTGCGGGCCCGCGAGGTGCCCCGCCTCTGTCTGACCCCTTTCTCTTCTCTTTACCCTCAGTTACAATCTCTCTTTTCTCTCTTGTATACAGATATAAAGTTCACTATCTACATCTACAACCACACCAAGATATCTTTTCTCTCTCTCCATTCTTTCACCCCCTCCTTTGTACCCCCCTTTCTTCTCTGGGTATCTTTCCCGTTTCATCCGCTACGCAGACCTTACTATTGCGAATTTCAGTATCCCCTTTCCTCGCTCTGCCGATAGTAGGCCTTGAGACGTCCCTCGTGTCCCGGGAATTATTTTAAGATTTGCTACTATATACTATATACTACATACTATATGCCAATGTGATGGGGGTCACTTGCTAATTTTTTTTTAATACATTTTTCGCAAGATATTTTTTTTAATATATCGAGACTTTAGGATTTAATAATGTTTCTGGCGAGATTAGATAAAATATTCATTTAAATATGTTTAGTGTCATAATTATTGATTTAATAGTTGAGTCGTGATATTTTTATTTTATTTTAAATCAATTGTCGATTTTTATTAAGTTTTTTTTTTTGCGAAATATTTGTAGAGAGACAGATCAATTTTAATTTATTTAAAAAAAAATTTATTTTTAGTGAAAAAAAATTTTAATTTTTATTATTTTTACAATACAATTTTCAGTAAATTATTAATTATTGATATTTTTAAAGATATGAGCTCATCCTGATGTTACACTCACCAAGACCTTTCATTTGAGTACCCACATCAATTTTTTCATATATTTATATATATCATATATATGTATATATTAAAAATATATCAAAATGCCATGTGGGTATTCAAATGAAAGGTCTTGATGGGCGTAACATCAGAATGAGCTTATATTGTTAAAAATTTTATCAGTGGGCAAATATATAGCCATTTGTTAATTATTGACATTTTTAAATATATAAGCTCATCCTGATGTTACACTCATCAAGAGCTTTCATTTGAGTACCCACATGGCATTTTTTATATATTTTATATATATGGTATTTGTGAAATATATAAATATATAAAATATATGAAAAATTGATGTGGGTACTCAAATGAAAGGTCTTGATGAGCGTAACATCAGGATGAGCTTATGTTGTTAAAAATGTTATCAGTGGGCAAAATATATAGTCATTTCTTAATTATTGATATTTTTGAAGATATAAGCTCATCCTGATGTTACACTCGTCAAGAGCTTTCATTTGAGTACCCACATGGTATTTTTTATATATTTTATATATATAGTATATATGAAATATATAAATATATAAAATATATGAAAAATTGATGTGAGTACTCAAATGAAAGGTCTCGATGAGTGTAACATCGTCATGAGCTTATATCTTTAAAAATGTCAATCGTTAACGAGATACAAGGCAATTTCTTAATTATGTATCTAGAGATAGAGCATTTTAAAATGCAGTTTCAATATTAGTCATAATAAATTGATTATTGGTGAGAATGATATGAAACTTTAAAAAGGCACAAATTCATGTCAAGTTTAATAAACAATTTTATCATACGACTATCCTGGCCACAAAATTTTTCTTATTCTCTTAACAATACGGATTATTACTGAAAGTCTGGAGCTCTGGCGTCAGTTATGATACCGAAGGGTTTCTGGGAAGCCAGAAGATGCATCAAATATACAATAAAAAATAAATACATCCATACATAAGCGAATAAAGAAAGAAAGAGTTGCATCGAACGTTGCAACGGAAACGCCAATGACGTCAGTCCGTTTGAGAACGCACAAAGATGACAAAGAAAGTGCTGAATATTAAGAATAGAATTATAAAAATACTGAGTAAACAGTAAGGACAATTTGCATGCTAATAAAACTTATAAAAATTCAGAAAATATACTCTCAGGAATATAAATACCGGTTTTTTTATCCTTGGAAGTTATTTTAAAAAGTAACGCCGCTTTTTTTTTTTTATAATTAATTGTTTTTTAGTGTAAAGTAAATAATTACTTCTTTATAAATTATTAACACTTATTTTTTGATACTCAAGACTCCAAGGACACTGGAACCTTGGACTGACCCGACCTTTATTAAAGAGGAAGCGTCTGCCAGACGTCCTGGCAGTCTAACTTTAGATCGGGCTTTAAATTATATGTGTAAGCATATTTCGTCTACGGAAGAATTTATTTCTTTTTTAATAAAATTATTATGCTTATTAATTTTTATGAAACCGCGTTCAAGTGTGTTGAAAAATATTGCCCTGGATTCAAGATAATAATAATAATAATAATAATAATAATGATAATAACAGTAACGGCATGTGAATAAGTACATAATAAGGTAAATTTAGCGAGGCCTTCATTTATTATTATGGATATTCGTTATTTCGTAAAAACTTTTTTGAGTTTACGGGACCTTTTAAATTTTAATGTAACACACTCTTTTTTAGTTAAAGTACTTGCGACGTCAGCTGCATTATTTTCGGAACTTGTTAAAATTTTAGGAGGGTGTAAACAAAAAGTATAAAATTTGATTTTGGGTTATTATTTTGAGAGTAAAAATTTACGGCAATAGCTTTTACGAGGGATTTTTGGAGTAATTTTGTTCCTTTTTATTCGTTACAGCGGTTTGGTTGATTCTGAAAAATTCGGTCAAAATAATTTACTTAAAGTTGTTTCTTCTTCGATATTTTGATGAATTTTATTTTCCTGTATTTTCTCTAAAAGTAAACAATGACAATTTTTAATGCACATGCGTATAAAATAGGATTCTAGTATCCCTAATTTGACGAAACGAAACAAATGTTATGGCGCACTTACAATTACAGGAAATTTCTCAGATATGAACATCAGTTTGAAGATTAAAACAAGGACACTAACTTTTGATAGTTTTTTTTTTCGATCAATTTAAGCCCGGAATAATTCGATTTGACAAAATTTTTACACAAAAATAACTAGATCGATTAAGAAACAAGAAACTATATTTCAAGCTACAAATTTAAAAGACGCTAAAAATTTCTTTAAGATTATTTGTTCTCTCATAAATTTATTTTTTATTTAATCCCTAGCGTAAAATAAATCTTAGATGCTTAACTTGGAATACTTTTACCATGAAAAGTTCAATTTACCGTAAATTGAAAGATAATAAATCATTAAGCGGTTCTAATGATCTCATTTATTATCACTTTCATCCTGAGAATTTTCTTGTCTGTGTAAATGATATACGTAGCAAGTTTTAGTTAATCTAATGCCTAAATTTCATCCTAAATTTAGTAACTTACATTTAAAATTTAAGATTACTGCAAAGTTTCACATTATTTGTTAAAGAAAAGCTCCGGTACCCCACCAAAAGGAATAATTCTGATATGTGGGCCATTAATAAACTACTCGAACTTATAAATCATTTAATTTTTAGCACACATTATAGACGACTTTTTTTGTTCCGGTGGAAAAGTCAAAGTTACAAATATTTAGCCCTTACTTTTTTGATAAATTACAAAAAACAACCGTCCTATCAAAACACCGTTACATTGATATTAAGTGTAAAACTTTTCTATTAAAAGTCCGTCAGGCTTTACTTTTTGACAACACTAATAAAACTAATTATTCTTAAAATTTTTAATTTTATACCGAGCAAAATTAGTCAATAGTTATTATTATTATTATTATTCTGTAGTATAAAATTTGATAATAATAATAATAATTGAAAATTTTATTGAGTTATAAAATTAAACAATATAATTTTCATGAACACAAGTAATTAAAATGATATTATATAAAATTAATGGCTATTTTTATGTGATACATTGTTGATACACTTATAAAAATAATTTTTCTAAAAATGTTTAATTTTATAACGAGCAAAATTTAAAAATTAAAAAATTTTTCTTACACTGTCTCAAAAAGCCCATTAATTAATTTAATCATCTAATTAACTTAAGTAAATAATTCCTTTCATTAAAGAGGGTGCATTAATATTTATTATATAATTATAATGATGACATGTGGAAGAAATCCTTTTACAATTAATTACTTCTTTTAAAGTAATTTTTAACAAACGGCTTCCTTAATTATAAAATAATATTTTATTTAATCTTTAAAATTACATAGAATTTTTCGTTAATTTGATGTACAATTTACAAGTTAAATTGACTACTGAGTGTGTAGAGCTTATTAAAGTCCTCCCACTTTTTTTCTTCCCCTTCAGTTAAATTCTACAATAATCCCCCAGAACTCCCTTATATAACCGTCTACGTCTTCAATAACTCCGACCGTTATAAAATGCTATTGTGCGAAAAACTAACTGAATTTTTTTTTTTTTTTTTTTTTTTAC
>JZSA01001987.1:0-23241 GCA_000956155.1 Cotesia vestalis | reverse complement strand
TTATTATTATTATTATTATTATTATTATTATTATTATTATTATTATTATTATTATTATTATTATTATTATTATTATTATTATTATTATTATTACTGCTAGCAACCTTGCAGTCACTATGTGACTGTCGTAATTTGTGAACTAAAAAAAATTAAAATTTTACTTTATTAAATAATGACTTTTGTTAAATTGCAATGTAATTTCTCAAATATTGACGTTTTTAAAGATACAAGCTCATCCCGATGTTACACTCGTCAATACCTTTCATTTGAGTACCCACATGCATTTTTGATATATTTTTAATATATACATATATATAATATATATAAATATATGAAAAATTGATGTGGGTACTCAAAAGAAAGGTCTTGACGAGTGTAATCTCGGGATGAGCTTGTACCTTAAAAAATGTCAATAGTTTACCAAATACGTCATTTCTTAATTATTGATCATTTTCAAGATTTAAGCTCATCTTGATGTTACACTTATCAAGAGCTTTCATTTGAGTAACCACATGCATTTTTGATATATTTTTCATATATACATATATATATGATATATATAAATATATAAATATATAAAAAAATTGATGTGGGTATTTAAATGAAAGGTCTCGATGAGTGTAACATCAGGATGAGCTTATATTGTTAAAAATGTTATCACCGAAGATTTAAGAATAAAATTTGACATTAAACCGCTTATTTTTATTCTCACCAATTTGCAATTGGACATTTTTATTAATAATTCCGACATTTAAAGTCACCAATCTTAGTATCCAGGTTAAATAAAAATAATTTCTATTAATTATCATCAGTCAAAAATAACTTTTTACAATTACAATTAAAATTTCACGATAAAACTCTTGTTAAAAATAAAGAAAAAGTTTCACATTGATGACCCGGAAAGTTGGTTCGTTAAATATAAAGGAAAATTAACCCGAACTTTTTGTAGGGGTCACGGACGATAAAGTCAACTCAAATATATATATAGAACACACTTTAGCTTTTTTTACATATTTTTTTTAACTCATACATTTTATATCCTGGAAAACATACGGCAAATATCAGATACTCCCTTTGGGATCATATTTATTAATGAATTACCATATAAATAATGTTTGCTTATTTATATTTAGCAATAAAATTTAACATAGTAATTACACATTTTATAAAAAATAATTTTATGCAAAGAAATAAAATTTTAAAAACCCTTAAAAATATTTAGAGAGTTAAAATGAAATTTTCTACCTGGAAAATATTTCTTGTGAAAGAATATTCTTTTTAAATTTTCTCAATTTTTCTTAATTTGACTGTAAGTCGTAGGTTTCTTCTCCCCCATCCGACAGACCTAAGAATGCATGATGAGGTGGCTTTTTTGACTTTCCCTTCCCCTTAATATTCTTTTATAACTTCCTCCGTAACTATGCCCGGCTGAGACCTTTTAAATGTCAGTTATGTATCGACTTTCGTAAGTTTAACATCGATATTCATTTTTCCTCTCATTTACATTTTACAAATTTTAATTTTTTAAATTAATTAATACAATTCTGAGTTTTAATATTTAGCTAATTATTTTGAGGAAAATTTAGAAAATTTTTTTTTTTAACTAAGTTTGAAGAAAGTGAGCAAATGTTGGTAAATTATTTGTTTTTTTATTATTAAAAAAAAAAGTTAATTTTTATAAAATTAGAAAAATATGGAGAACAAAATTTAATAATAATAATATCGAAATTTATTCACAAAATTATTATTATTATCTATATAATTAAGAGAATAAGAAATTACCTTGTATCTTGTGAATTATTGACAATTTTAAAAATCTAAGCTTACCCCGACATTACACTCATCAAGACCTTTCATTTGAGTACCCACATCAATTTTTTCATATATTTTATATATTTATATATATTATATATATGTATATATGAAAAATATACGAAAAGTGCATGTGGGTACTCAAATGAAAGGTCTCGACGAGTAGAACATCAGGATGATCTTATATCTTTATATTTATAATTTAAAATTATATTTATTATTTAATAATAATAATAATAAATAAAAAACATTGATTTCTTCACAGGAATCCCAAAGCAATCGATGAGAGTGCACCAAAAAAGGCTACTTGTAACGCGCGTTACTCGAGTACTTCCGGCTGTGAATTAATTAAGTAACCAGTCAGGTACCTGAAGTAGCGCGCGCCGCGAGCTAGTTAATGTCTTCTTGTCACACATACCAACTAAAAGGAGTCTTACATACTAAGTTAACTCAACATCAAGTCAGTGCTAAGAAAGCTCAAGAAGAAGATAAGAAAAGAAGAAGAAGAAGAAGAAGAAGAAGACAAGAGAAAAGAAGCGGAAGTACAAGACCTTGGGTGGTGAAACTAACCGAAGGTGAAAATAACCGACACCGGAAAGCACGGAGCACAATGAAAGCTAATGACTAAGTATATAAGTGTAAATATGAATATAAATATGAGAATGAAGTTTTTTATCGTCGAGGAGGCTGCATGTTGATTGTACTTCATCAGGTGCTCTGGTAGATCGTAAACCCGGCACCTGTTGGAGCGCAATTCATATGACTGTGCCATTCTACATTATGTTCTTCATTTTTTATTATTATTATTATTATTATTATTATTATTATTATTATTATTATTATTATTATTATTATTATTATTATTATAATTATCAGACCTTACATGTGTGAGCTATTATACTTAATTGACCCTTGATATTATTTTTTTTCAGGTAATTAAAGAATTACACAAAATTAAGTGCACTAAAAAAAAAAATTAATTAATTAATTAAAGAAAAATATTTCAAATTTTACTTTTTTTTTTTTAAATACACAGCTATAAAAAATTTATAACAGACATAAAAAAAAATTTTTTTGAGCAAATAAGCTTGGAAAAAAAAAAGAGGCTCCAAACCAATATATTTGTATCCTACTTGTCTTCAATTGATGTATAAAATATTAAATTAATGTAATTATGTAAAATAAATTTTTTATGAATAAAAAAAAAATACTGTTCTATTTATTTGCATTTCTCCTTATAATTAAAAAATACTAGCAACCTTGCAGTCACTACGTGACTGCTGTGACTTGTTAACTATAAATAAATAAAATTCTACTTTCTTAAATATTGACGTTATTAAAGAAATAAGCTCATCACGATGTTACACTCTTCAAGAGCTTTCATTTGAATACCCACATGCATTTTTTATATATTTTTCATATATACATATATATATATGATATATATAAATATATAAATATATAAAAAAATTGATGTGGGTATTTAAATGAAAGGTCTCGATGAGCATAATGTCGGGGTGAGTTTAAAATAAAATTATAAACTTGTTTTAAATAGTTTTTAAAATAATTAAAAAATTTATGTTTTTTTTTTTAGTAAAATAATTATTAATTTTAATGTTGTAAAATAAAAAATCAAAAACTTCTTAAAAAATTTAATTGGTTTAATAAATTCATAAGTAGACCATCAGAGTAATTTTTACCAACTTCCTGAGTCCAACAACGTGTACAAAGAAATATTTAAAAAAAAAAAAACTTAAAACGGTAAAAAAATTTTCAATTATTTACTCACATCACGTTATTGCAAAAATTGTCGGTTACATTTTGTCGCTTATTATACATCATGATTCACGACGTACCGTGTATATTTATCAACTTTCCCTTTAAGTTATACGGCATTAAATACATTAATACAAGCCCATCCGTAGTTATATACAAACTTTTAGATTTATATGTGTATATAAACTTGATGAGGACAACGAGAATGAAAGAGAAGGACGTGCGAATATGGTCGTTCCGATTTCATTGGTGAATTCCAGTTTACCACCATCAACGTTGACCTAGATTTCATGGCCGTCACGAATTAATCGTTAGACCGTAATTTCTGGAAGTCCTTTTTTTTTTTTTTTTTTTTTTTTGGTTTTAATGTATGTATATACTTAAATATATTCTCTAGTCAAAATTTTATTCGATACGATATTGAACAGCCTTTTTTTTTTATTTTAGATTTGTCCTCGTACCATTGCCAGATGTCATGTAAAAGTTGTTCATAAATATAGAACGCTCAACACTAAATATGCCAGCTTTTGTTTCTTCTTTTGTTCCCTTGATTTATTCGTGGATTTTTTTTAATAGAATTTAAAAATAAATCATTTCTACTTTTAAATCAGTCATTTTGTGTTCTGGTTATCGTTTCTGATAAATAAATTCATTTTTAAACCCAATTTAAAACTGTGCAATATGTTGTTCCTGCTGGAACGCCGGGAACTGATGCCGCGCATGCGCAATATAAGTACCAGCGTAACCGACAGTAATTTAAACAAAAACAAATTTTTGATGGATATTAAATTAATTTTTTAATTTTAACACTACTATAACACACTTTTGATGTTAATACTTTTTTAAAAATTTTTATTTATTGTCAAAATAAATCATTTTTTATTTTCAATTAATCATTTCAAGGTCATTTTGGCGTTTCTGATGAAAAAATATGTCAGAAATAAATTTTTAAACAAAATATAAGACTGTGTAAAATGTTGTTCCTTCTGGAACGGCGGGAACTGATAGCGCGCATGCGCAATAGAAGCACTAGTGTAACCTACAATATTAAAACCTTAAAAAAAAACTTTTGATAGATCATACATTGGTAATTTCAGTTTCAACACATTTTTAATTATATATTTTTTTTAATAGTAAAAATAAATCACTTCTTCTAATAATACAGTTATTTTTTTGTTCAATTTATTGTTCCTGATAAAAAAATCAATTTTTAAATAAAATATAAAACTGTACGATTTCTTGTTCCTGCTGGAACCTCAGGAACAGCTCCTGCGCATGCGCAGTATAAATACTTGCGTTTTTAATAATATTAAAATAAAAAAAAAAATCTTATGATAAATGGTATATTAATTTTTGAATTTTCACTCAATTATGATACAATTTTAATGTTAATTTATTTTATATAGTGAAAATAAATGACTACGTTTTATCAAACAGTTATTTTTTTGTTTAATTTATTGTTCCTGATAAAAATATCAATCAGAAATTAATTTTAAAACAAAATATAAAACTGTATGAAATGTTGTTCCTTCTGGAACGGCGGGAACTGATGCCGCGCATGCGCAATAGAAGCACTATAATAAATACCTCCTTAAAACTAACCATACGTGTTATTTAATAATTATTTACATAAAATAAATTTTTTTTTTTTCATGATTTAATTTTAATAATTATTTATATAAAAATTTTTTTTTTTATGATTTAATTTTAATTAAAATTAATTATTATTATTAATATATATTACACGTCAAATAAAGGAATGTTAAACTATTAGAAATGTTAATAAAAATAATGTAAAATTTTTTGTACATATTTTTTTAAAATTCAACAATTATATATCTATTATTTATTACAGTTATTATTATTATTATTATTATTTATACTAAATACTTTTATTTACAATTACGTCTTAACTATTTCTTCGCGAAGAAAGTCGTTAAGGCACAAATTTATTAAAGTTTAAAATTAAATAATTTTCATGCAAAAAATTTTTTTAAAAAATTATTTTTACTTATTTTAAAAATTTTCTAATTCAATTGGAGGTCGACGACGTCTTTGGTGGCTGGAACGGGTTCCATTTGAGACATTCAGGATCTATTTCTTTGTAAACTGGCCCGCGGCGTTTGACACGTTCTTTGTAGTCGTCAATCACGTCCTGGACACAGTTAATAGCTTATTTAATTTTGTTGGAATTTATAAATTAAGAATATCAGTAAATAAAATCGACGACGAGTCTGCGCGTCGTCTTTGCTGTTACATTGATCGCTATTTTCCAATACAATACAATACTATACGATTACATGTACGTCTATATGTTGGATCGTAGATATGTAATGAAATATATATATTGTTACATGACTATAAATAAGTCTACTTGAAATAATGTATAAAAGATTATTGTTTGAAAAAAAAATTCTTTAATCGATAAGAAAATATTTTTAAATGATTGAAAATGATAAATGATGATCTCACCTGTTTCTTAAGAATGATGTGTTTACCCTTCCAGTACTTCATCATTCCCAGAGCTTGTAATGTGCTGACGATATCGTAAGTTTCGATAGCCATCTCCTTGCTAATGTCTATATTTATAAATGTTTAGCATTTTATTAAACTTCTGGTTATTGTTTCTCAATGAAATAACAATAATAATAATAATAAATATGTAAAGGTAAGTAAATGGTAAATGGTAAATGGCGATAAGATTGAAACAAACCTTTTACAGATAATTCCTTGCCTCCAAAATGACAAAGATACTGCAATAATACGTCCTTCCAGTAACTTCGATAGGAAATGAGACCTAGATCAGACAATGGCTTTTCCGGTGAGCCTATTTTCTTCTCTACTCGCGTTAAAAGATAGCCTGTAATGTACAAAATTTTTATTCATTTTATTATTTTTCATAAATAAAAATTTTAATGACAATAATAATAATCCTACAAAATAAAAAATGACCTTGTATCTTGTGAAATATTGACAATTTTAAAAATATAAGCTTACCCCGACATTACACTCATCAAGACCTTTCATTTGAGTACCCACATCAATTTTTCATATATTTTATATATTTATATATTTCACAAATATCATATATATATAAAATATATATAAAATTCCATGTGGGTACTCAAATGAAAGGTCTCAATGAGTACAACATCGAAATGAGTTTATATCTTAAAAAATGTCAATAATTAAGAAATGACCTTGCATCTTGTCAAATATTGACATTTTTTAAAATATAAGCTCACTCCGACGTTACACTTATCAAGACCTTTCATTTAAGTACCCACATCAATTTTTCATATATTTATATATATATATTATATATATGTATATATGAAAAATATATAAAAATGCATGTGGGTACTCAAATGAAAGCTCTTGACGAGTGTAACATCAGGATGAGCTTACATTTTAAAAAACGTCAATATTTACGAAAGTACAGTGCAATTTAACAAAACTAATTATTTGATAAAACAAAATTTAATTTATTTATAGTTCACAAGTCACGGCAGTCATACAATGACTGCAAGGTTGCTAGTTATTATTATCACTCTCGGTAAAAATTGAAAAATGTTAAAGAATAATAACAACAATATTTATTTTTACTTAAGGCTACATACTTCAATTATCTAGACAATTAAAATCAATATCACGGAAAATGATTCATGTCTTAAAATGAAAATAAAATTAGTATGACTTTTTAGAGGTAGTAGTCATTATAATCAGAATTATCAATGATTGTAATGATTGTATCGGTAGTATTTTATTCGCCTCACGGCTCAAAAAGTAAGTAGCCAATGAGGGAGCTTCGCGGATTCGCGTCATTACAATTCCTCGGTGTAACGAGGTGGAACGATCGTTCAACTAAGCATCAGGGCCAGACGTCTCATCCTCTACCGGTCACTGATCTCTTCTTCACACTCATCATCACTGTCCCTATACACAACTTTTGTATTCCCTCTTTATTCATTGTCTTCTCTTTGTCTTTTTTATTTACGTCCAAACCCAAAGTCAAATAAATTTCTTTTTACCTATCTCGCTCTTGTTCGTTTAATTTATCATTCGATTATCTTCCCTCTTCTCCCTTTCTCTCTCTCTCTCTCTTGTTATTTATACATTTTATCTTTGTCTCTTTTCATGTTAACTCTTAAGCCATTTCTATCCACAAATTGTGTGTTCATTCAATCGAATTTAATTTAAACTAATCCCTAAACTCGACGGACAATCCCAACAAATTCATCAAACCCGTCGAATTTTATCGACACAATGCCAAACCAACTCTACTCTTTGTATCCACTCTAAACTGTTATATCTTTTGTTCCTTTAATTGTTTTCATTTAATTCATACATTCATATTCATGTTTTATATCTTTACTTTTTTACGTCCATGAAAAATAAAAATTAAGGAAAATGTAAAAAATAATAAATAGAAATAATTTTGTTATTAATTTTTAAATTAATTAATAAAATTTTTGAGGAAATTTTCGATAAATATAAATTTTAAATTTGGAGCGTAATTTAAAAATTCGCGGGAAAAATAGTTCCGTTGCGGCCGCTAGGTGGCGAAAAGTAGTTCAAAATTCCCGCTTGCAGAGTGGTAGATCAAAAAAAATTTCTAAAAAGCTTCATTTTTATTTTAGTAGAAAAATTATTGAATTAAAAAATTCTTCCTTTGATTTAAATAAATTTTAAGTTACCCTTTCAGTGTAAAGAATGTCTATAAAAAATAATAATTAAAAATTTTACTACTTGGCGAGGATCTCCTTAAAGTATTTTTCTAAAAAATTTAAATTTTAATGCAATAAATGAAGATTTAAAATTTAATAAACATTTTTGCGCTTAAAAATTTACCACATTTATATTGTAAATTACCAATTTTTGATTAATATAATTTTTTCTTTGTGCGTAATCAGCGCTCGAGCGATAGCGTGGGGTAACCTTAAAAAAAGCGCGGTAAATTTGAATAAAAATGAAATTTTTAATATTAAAAATCAAAGTACAAATTGAAACAATCTCATATATTTAACATACTAGCGACAGAAGGTCACTTTATTAATAAAAACTCAATAAATAAAAAAAAATAATAGGTTAATCAGGGATTACATAAACTAACATTTAATCTTTAATCTCGAATGTAATTTTTAACAATGTTAGCGAAAATACGCGGTCATAAAAATAAAATAATAATCAATATAGAGATAAATATATAAATATATATAGTGGTGATAATAAATGTGGTAGATTTAATTGCACACTGACATATATTTATGGATTACACAATTGCACTGTTCCGCTTACTGATCAATACATTAAATGTATAATACAATACGGACAATTATATCAACAATGTATCACATAAAAATAGCCATTAATTTTATTTAATATCATTATAATTACTTGTGTTCATGAAAATTATATTGTTTAATTTTATAACTCAATAAAATTTTCAATTATTATTATTATTATCAAATTTTATACTACAGAATAATAATAATAATAATAACTATTGACTAATTTTGCTCGGTATAAAATTAAAAATTTTAAGAATAATTAGTTTTATTAGTGTTGTCAAAAAGTAAAGCCTGACGGACTTTTAATAGAAAAGTTTTACACTTAATATCAATGTAACGGTGTTTTGATAGGACGGTTGTTTTTTATAATTTATCAAAAAAGTAAGGGCTAAATATTTGTAACTTTGACTTTTCCACCGGAACAAAAAAAGTCGTCTATAATGTATGCTAAAAATTAATTGATTTATAAGTTCGAGTAGTTTATTAATGGCCCACATATCAGAATTATTCCTTTTGGTGGTGTACCGGAGCTTTTCTTTAACAAATAATGTGAAACTTTGCAGTAATCTTAAATTTTAAATGTAAGTTACTAAATTTAGGATGAAATTTAGGCATTAGATTAACTAAAACTTGCTACGTATATCATTTACACAGACAAGAAAATTCTCAGGATGAAAGTGATAATAAATGAGATCATTAGAACCGCTTAATGATTTATTATCTTTCAATTTACGGTAAATTGAACTTTTCATGGTAAAAGTATTCCAAGTTAAGCATCTAAGATTTATTTTACGCTAGGGATTAAATAAAAAATAAATTTATGAGAGAACAAATAATCTTAAAGAAATTTTTAGCGTCTTTTAAATTTGTAGCTTGAAATATAGTTTCTTGTTTCTTAATCGATCTAGTTATTTTTGTGTAAAAATTTTGTCAAATCGAATTATTCCGGGCTTAAATTGATCGAAAAAAAAAACTATCAAAAGTTAGTGTCCTTGTTTTAATCTTCAAACTGATGTTCATATCTGAGAAATTTCCTGTAATTGTAAGTGCGCCATAAAATTTGTTTCGTTTCGTCAAATTAGGGATACTAGAATCCTATTTTATACGCATGTGCATTAAAAATTGTCATTGTTTACTTTTAGAGAAAATACAGGAAAATAAAATTCATCAAAATATCGAAGAAGAAACAACTTTAAGTAAATTATTTTGACCGAATTTTTCAGAATCAACCAAACCGCTGTAACGAATAAAAAGGAACAAAATTACTCAAAAAATCCCTCGTAAAAGCTATTGCCGTAAATTTTTACTCTCAAAATAATAACCCAAAATCAAATTTTATACTTTTTGTTTACACCCTCCTAAAATTTTAACAAGTTCCGAAAATAATGCAGCTGACGTCGCAAGTACTTTAACTAAAAAAGAGTGTGTTACATTAAAATTTAAAAGGGCCCGTAAACTCAAAAAAGTTTTTACGAAATAACGAATATCCATAACCGAAAAAAATTCTGGGTTAATTAAAAAAGCATCGACTCATTATTATCCTTAGTGGTCGAATAATCTACTCTCCACAGAGGGGATTTGTATCACAAACAATGGCAACAATTAAACGGAGAGCTAATAATGAGAGAGTGATAAGTCCTTAACGAAATCAATCAGTAATTTGTGAAAACCTCCGGGGATTGTAATTCGTCGGCAGAGCAGTAGAAGCGTTCAATCTAGAGATGTAACAGAGCTCGGAGGACTTGGATGAGAATGAGGATGAGGATGAGGAATATATAAACCCATCCCTTTATTTAGCCTCCGCCAAATCCCCAAGTTAACAGAGCTCTCTGATAAACCCTGAAAATCCAGAGCTCCCACCACCGTCGAGTATTCTAGGGCTGGGCCAACCCGCCAGACAGACTGCCAGCAGCCAACAACCAGCAACTAGCTAGCTAGCTGAAGCTATCACTATATACCCTCTGTACAAGTTCAACGACCGTCTCCCAACAAAATTCCGCTGATCCTCCCTCCGACGCAGCCCCGCCGCTGCATTATCAAACTCCCGCGAGAAAGGATAGACAGACAGAAGGTATATCTATCTGCCACAAAAGCGTCATCAGCATCGGCCGTACCCTGGCCTACCCTACAGCACATATTCCTGGCTAGCATCCTTCATCGTACCGTGGAGAATCCTAACTCATAAAGGATCACCGAGAAACTCTGAATATGAGAGACAGTAGCATAGGCTTTGCTTTGCTTTGCTTCTCTCTGGTTACTCTACAGGCTCCATAGATTGCTAACCATTTATTACGCTTTCCTGGTCAGTTTGTGGACTTTGTTACCAGTGACAGACTGCTTTGCTATTGCCATCGTGGAAATGCGAATACCAACAGGACAACAATGGTTAGCTACTGCACCACCACACAACGGGGCTTACAATAAGCATTAAGATTCACGGGTTATTTTTTTATTTCATTCAGTTTCTGCAAATAAAATTACTTCCTAATCGTTAGTACGTGAAAAATGTCATTTTTTGGACGTCTACTTTTGCGAATTTCATATCTAAACGCTTGAAATTGCACTTAGGGCGTTTTTTTAGCTCAAAAATATTATTTTTGGGTTATTTTGAGCTCAAAAATCTGATAGGAAATTTATAAAACACAATTTTTTGAAATTTCAAACTGCAATAACTTTTGAATGGATGAACCGATTTTCCCACATTTCGCGACATTCGATGCAGTTTTTCAAACCTCATAAAGAATCTTTAAGTTTAAATTTATCGAACTACAAATTTCGGAGTAATTTTAAAAAAACACTTTTTTCGGTTAAAAGCTGATTAATTTTTGGAATCGATTAATAAAGCCATTTAAAAGTTATTTAAAAAAAAATAGATTTGAAAAAAATTTTTTTATAGTTTTTTTGAGATTTTTCAAAATCTACCGGCCTTAGGACTTCAAAACGTCGAGATATAATAGAAACTTGATTTTGAATAACTTCCTGATTTTTAAAAATTTTAAATTAAATAAAAATTTAATTTAATTCAAGAGATTTAGTTAGAAGTTTTAAATTTGGTCATTTGAATTCAAATTTGCCGCGTTTTTTTTTAGTGACCCCACGCTACCGTTCGAGCGCTGGTTGCAGCGCAAAAAGGACGATAGAATGCTTTTAAGGAGATCTAAGTACTCTCTTAGTGTAAAGAATGTCTATAAAAAAATAATACGCAAACTAAAATGAATAAATTTGATGGCAGTAGTCAATCTGGCGTTTATCGAAAAACAAATCGATTTACAATTAAAAGATTTTTCTAAATAACCAAACCAAACCCGAAGCTATATCTATAGACAGCAAACAAAACTACAATATGAATAAGGGAGACGGGATACCGCAATCCGCTCATACGTGAATTACAATTGCGTGACCTCACATGACCTCGCTCACCCATCAGGCATGGCATTAGATAAAAAAGGTTAAGGGTGGAAAGGGTTCATCACGACCTGCGCCCTTGATGTAAGCCCGGTCCGTCTGTGTAACCGGTAGCTGTGCAAGTCATTGTTGTCCTGGTGGTAGTTGTAGAGCTCACTTCCATGATGGCAATGCAAACCAGTCTGTCGCTGGTAACAAACTCTACAATCTGGTCATAAAAGCGTAATAAATGCAAAGCAATTAAAAATTTCTAAAAATCTTCGTAAATTTAAGAATTTAAGAATTCTAGCTGAAAGAAAATTTTTACACGCTTCTAGTGCAAACACTTTCAAATTTTTAACACGGAGAGAAATTTTATTTAAAATTACCGTGAAAATAATATTAATTGTGGGAAGTTGCGCAATTTCGGATTTAATTAATATTTTTTAATTATTATTCAAAAATGCAATGTGAAAATAATAGAAAAAAATAGTATTAGCTTCTAGTTAGATCTCAAACATTCCAAAAAAAATTTTTTAAATTAACTCTTTTTACCAAAAAACCATCGAAAAAAAGGGTAAAAAATCGAACTTTTTCTCTGAGGTCTGCCAATTTACTTTTTTGATTTTTTTATTAATTTAACTAGAAGATATATGTTCTATAAGCACGTACAAGCTAATTTTTTTAATTTCCGATTACCGTACGAGAAGTGAGAACGCCCAAAAATTTAAAAAAAAATAACGAATAATTGGAAATTTTCTCACTACTCTTACTGTTTTTTTTTTTTTTAACCCGGCTAAAAAAATCTTTAAAATAGAAATTTTTAAAACTCCGTCAATGCAACGATAGCTTCATCCTTACTGATTAAAAAGCAATTTGGGTTTTTATTTTCAGAAGATCCGTTTTTGAGTTATCGAACCGACCATGGAGGGGAAAATATTTTTTTAGTGCTCTACGAGATTGTCAATAACTTTGTAACAATTAAATATTTTTTAATAAAAAATTAGGGTAATAATCTTTAATGTACCCTTAATAGAATAAAAAAATTCCTTGATTTTCTCTGTCAAAAAAATTCCCGAAAATGACCTCTTTTTTTTTATCGTCACAGTGTTGTTCCCGCTTAAATCCTATGAAGTTAAAAAATCATTTATTGACCGTGAATAAAGCTTATTAAATACAAACAAATCCTTCTATCACTGTTCAATTTTTTAATATCTTAATTTACATTAAATTCTGAACGGCAAATATTTAACCGAGGGTACCTTAATCTTTCTTCTCTTCATTAAAAAAATTAATTTGTTTAAAAGAATGATTTTTGTTCAAAATTTCTTCTCTTGACCCTCGACAACTTTTTAGTCTCCCCAACTCATAGAATTCTGATAAAAAACTTCCCCTAAAATAATTTAATACACAGAAAAAAAAATTATTGAATCAAGAATATAATTTTGAAGAGGGTAATTGTCTTGAATCAAGAAGAAAAATTCTTGAATTAAGTAAAATTTCCTTAAATCAAAAAAAAATCTCTTTAAATCAAGAATTTTTCCACTCAAATCAAAAATATATACTTGATTCAAGAAAATTTTTTTTTCTGTGTACTAATTCCTGATCTTTATTTTGATCTATCACTCAAAATACTTTACAATCACATAATTTTTCTATAAAAGAAGATAAAAGTCAATGAACTCTTGACGTATCCAGGGATTTTGGTACATGCGCAATTCCCATTTACTTATTTTTCCTTTAAATTTATCTGCTGTGCTATACTCTGCTCCTTTTCTTCATCTACGTACATATATATATATATATATATATATATATATATATATATATATATATATATATATATATATATATATATATATGTTTCCAGGATCGACATCAGTAGTAACCAGGGACACAGCAGTTGGTTGTGTGAGTCGGCAGAGTATATAGCAAGCGTAGTAGGTACCGGCTGGATGGGTGAAGGGTGTGGGTGGTATGATGGTGTTGGTGATGGTGGTGGTGGGTGTCGATCGATGCGGCGAGACATCGGCTATCTCGCTTTTCTGCGGCAGGATTTCTCTCTTCCACAAGCTATCACTGTCTTTATCTTCCTTTAGAATTTTCTTCTATTCTCTTTCTCCCTCGTACTAATACTAATAGTAATATATAGACCTAACCCAACCCGAGCACTTGACAACATTGATACGAAGCCCGTACCGTTGCTCACCCTCATCCTCATCATCAGCATCACACCACGGTCACACCAGACGTCTACCCACCAGCACACCACCGCATATCACCATCACCACCCTGGCTCTGTCTGGGCTTCACAAATGCGTACGCAGAGCATTGAACACACAGAGGAGATTCATAACTAAACTTTATCCGTCTCTTTCTTCAGTAATCCATCTTTCTCTCCTTCTCTTTCATCCCCGTGGGGTACATCACTCATACCACCTCCCCAACTTCACTCCCACTATCACGTAGTAGAGTACGGTGTTACTAACTCCACCACTTGACGTCAGCATCAATGAAAATGACGTCACTGTTAAAAACGCCAACGAGGTTTACATTTTCATCGTCATCAGACGTTTTATAATGCTTTTATTTTGTTTTATATTTATTTTACCAAGTGGAAGCTTACTATGTCACGATAATTATGTATAACAAGTAGATAAATTGGAAAATTACCTGCGTCAGTTGATTAATATATATTTAAAAGATAATTAATCGGATTTATTTGAGAATTTTATGTTTTGTAATTTAATTTGGTGTACAATTGGTGGATTTTAGATTTTTTTTGGAAATTAGTTCTTGGTTTTGCCGATAGGTGGCTACGCTCTCTCGCTAGTGGAAATTTTTTGCCAGAGTATATATAAGGGACTAAATTTTTTTTATATTACGAAAAATATTACAGAGAAACTATTTGGCATGAATATTGTTATCTTGTAAAGGCTTTCAGTGATATAATCATTTGCCAAATTTAGTTAAAAAGTAAAAAATATTAAAAAGATTTAAAAAATCATTATAAATCTATTAATTGTTAAATAATAGCTTGGCGCTAATATAATTTCAATGCGTAACTAGATTTTTTATTAAAAGTTAGTTCTTGGTTTTGCCGGTAGGTGGCTACGCTCTCTCGCTAGTGGAAATATTTTACCAGAGTATATATAAGGGACCAAATTTTTTTTATATTACGAAAAATATATTGTAAAAGAACTATTTATAATAATTATTGTTGCCTGACGGTATTAAAGTTGAATTTTAATTTAATTTTAAATATATTTCATGCATTTTAACTTGTAAAAATTAATTAAAAATAATTATTTGAATTTTTAATTTTGTTTATGAGTTTTTTTATAAGAAAATTTTTTAAGAGCTATAAAAATAGTGCATCTTAAAATTTAAAGCGATTTTCGAGATGACAAAAGCGTTATTTTAAATTTTTTACGCGTCTGTAAAAAATAAATTCGAAACTTTCTGTGAATGAGTTCTATAAAGTTGAGGTAAAAGCCGAACGAGTTTGAAATCGCTCGTTGTCTCTCTGGCCTTTAATTTTTAAAGTTCATAAAAAGTTTCAAGTCATCTCAAATTTCACAGTTTTTTTTATTATAGAGGTTTTCTAAACTTGTTTTTTATAGGTTCGCACTATCAAGGACAAAGAAAAGTTTATAAAATACCGAGGACTTGAACTAAAATCGGTATAGTTGACAAATTTTTATGTTAAATCGAAAATTAAAGTTATTAATTATAAAAATTGCAAGAAATATTTTTTTTTTAATTTTAATAAAATATTTTATAGGATTAAAATTTTTTTAGAATTTAAGAAGAAAGAAAAATAATTAATTTTACTCACTAAAATCGATTAAAAGTCTCCCATAGCCCTGACGTTGGTACGGTGGTAAGGTCAAGATACATGAGACGTTGTAATTTAAAAATGAATTTTTTTCCTGCAATTTAAAATTAAGAAAATTAATAATAAAAAAAAAAAATTGAAAATTTTCTTCATTTTAATTATTATTAAAAATTTTTTTTTTCTTTTCCCAGTTTGAGTTAAATTTTATTGTTTTTTAAATTTAAATCTCTGAAATTCAATAATAAAAAATTAAGCCATTAATAAAAAGTTTATTTAATGTTGTATCATAAATTTCTTCACAAGATCTTTGATGCAATGTACAGCTCACTATAAGAGAATAAATTTAATATAAACAATTTTGTACTTGATTAAATTTGGTACACACAAAAAAGGTTCTTTGTACCGTACACCTAAAGTCAATAGTTCAGACAAAAGAAGTCAAACGTTTGAACTATGAACTTTGTTATTGAAACCTCTTCTATTAGAATTTCATTAAAATTTTTTATTTTTATATTTATATCTTTTAGGAAAAAAAAAAAAAAAAATTTGTAACAAGTCTTCACAATTTTTAATAATAATTTCATCTTAAATGTGAGGGATAAAATATTTTCTTTATAATACCTTATATTTTTACTTAAAATTATAATTAAATAATTTCTGCCTGCGAGAAGGAATCTTTTCATGCGCCACCTAGCGGTCGGCGCTCTGACTACATAGAAAAAAAAATTTACGTTCGATACTTGACACTTATTTGTGTTGAATTATGAAAATTAACACGAAAAAGTGTTAAATTTAGGGGAGGGTGGGGCAAGACGGTCCATCTAAGCCAGTTTTTATTTTTTGTGGCTTTCTACTATCAAGTGGATTTACACTCGTCCAACTTTGACTCAATTCACCGGAATTTTTCGAAATTTCCAAAAAAAATTTTTGGCCAATTTTTGAGGTGGGCCATCTTGCCCCACTCTCCCTTACACAGTAAAAAATTTTGTGTTAAATATTTAACACTTTTTTGTGTTCATTTAACACAATCAATATTAAATTTACACATAAAAGTGTTAAATATTCAACACAAAATTTTTTGACGCAATGACGGAAAATTTTTTACTGTTCATGTTAAAAACTTGTTTAATTTAAAATTTTATAAATGTCTCAAAATTATCATTTAATAAAATTCTTTTCTTTATAATACCGTATATTTTTACTTAAAATTATTTATTTCAATTATTTTGAGTAAAAAAGTTTAAATATTTATTTAGTGGAGATAAATAAACTTTAATAAATAATTTAGTAACTTCTAAATAGAACAAAATCCTTCTATCAGTGTATAATTATCTTAAAAGTGTGTCAAAATAATTAAAATGATAAAAAAAATTTTTTTCACCGGTTGAATCCGCGAATTCGCGAGTCAAAAATGGACTCGCTGTTCAGGAGGCAAGACGTCGGAATCTGCGGGGAAAAAACGTAAGGGGCTCGGATCCACATAGCGAAACGGATAGACTTGTACAAACTAGGAGAGACGACCCTGAAATTCAGCGGGTCTGGGCAGGCCCAAGGACGTCTTGGGCCCCAGATTCTCCAGTCGTTCCGTTTCGTCCTCGGCTGATTCCCTCCCACATATTTTATTTATACTTTCTCCCGCTCTTGCCCAGGATTTTTTCCCGTCTGTTCTCTCACTTTGACGCAAAATCTCTTCAGAGCATATATATATATATATATATATATATATATATATATATATATATATATATATATATATATATCCATACACATAAAATAAAAGAAGAGCAGACTATCGAGTATTACTCGTTCACAATGATTCGCCCATTTTCGTACGTTCTTATCCCCCTTATTTGCTCGTTAGCTTTTAGCAGTTGGCCTACAACCACATTCTACTAAATTACTCTTATATCTTGTATCTTGTATCTTGTATCTACTCAGAATTGAGAACCACACTACTATATTGTATATAGTTGTCAACATTTTATTCAAGCTTTGTCCTTCAAATCACAGATTTATTTTTACCGTTTAGTTTAAGAGCTATTTTAAATTTTAGCTCACTTTTGCATGAGTAGGAGACCCAGACTAAGGACTAACTGGACAGGAGGCAGGAGCCAGTTAGCAACAGTCTGCCAATTCCAACTAATTAAATTTCAGTTATCTTTTTTTCATTGCTTCATTTTATTTAGAATTTTTTTTTTTTCTGTACTTGCATTGCAATAAAAATTGAAATAAAACTGTGAAGGAATTAAGGACATTAATGAAAATAGAAATATTTTTTGAAGACATTTTAAAATTAATTTTTAAATATTGTAAATATAAATCTTTGTCGGAAAATTGCTCCTCGAATGGCAAAATAATTTTAGCTTTATATCACTGTAATCGAAAAATTATACAATTTTACAATAAACTTAATAGAAAACGAGGAAAATAAAATGAAACTTTTTCATTGTTTTTGTAGAACAGTTTCCGTCGTGAAGTACCGAGCAAAATAGTTACTTCAATTGAATTATTATCATTTAAACAAAAAACTTTATAACTCTTGTTAAGTAGGTCATTTCGCGGATTTATCTATTTTTGAAGTTATAAAATAATAAATTTTATTTTTTATTGAATGATGATAAAAATTAGTTTTTATCACAACTATTTTATTATTATTAAAATTTTAATAATAATAATAATAACTAGCGACCTTGCAGTCACTATTATTGTTTATTTATTAATGTAACTGCCGTGACTTGTGAACTATAAATAAATAAAATTTTGCTTCATTAAATAATGAATTTTGTTAAATTGCACTGTACTTTCTTAAATATTGACGTTTTTGAAGAAATAAGCTCATCACGATGTTACACTCGTCAAGAGCTTTCATTTGAGTACCCACATGCATTTTCATATATTTTTCATATATACATATATATATAATATATATAAATATATGAAAAATTAATGTGGGTACTCAAATGAAAGGTCTCGATGAGTGTAATCTCGAGATGAGCTTATATCTTTAAAAATGTCAATCGTGCACCAGATACAGGGTTATTTCTCAATTATATATCTAGAGAGAGAGAGTATTTTCAAATGCAGCCTAAATTCTTCTCATAATAAATTGACTATCGGTGATATGAAACTTTAAAAAAGCACAAATTCAAGTCAATAATATATTACTATCTTGTTACATTTAAAAAATTGCGATTTGGCAACAGTTCTGAAGAAAATAAAATAAAAGAACGAAATAATGATAAAGTCGGTCTTATTTACAATTTATTTCTCTTCGACACACAGAAAAATAAGTTTCCATGTATAGTTTTAACAAAAAGAAAAAAAGTCTATACAATCGGTAATTTTGGAGCCAAAAGCGTCTATTGGATGTTGACTTGCTTGTAAAAAAAAAAAAAATTGGCAAAGCATCGAGCCAACCTGTATTTTTTGGATGCACCCAAAGGATCACACATGTAGTAATAAAAAATACATGTGTAAGCTATACAGCAACAGCAAAGCAATGTGAATTTTTCAGCTGACGTAAAAGTTACAGGTCAGAAGAGATATTAAATAAAATGGATAGGATAGGATGGATGTAAAAGACTGCGACGTCGACCGCAGTAAGTGCATGCGTGGTGTGTTGCAGATATTGGAATGCAGCAGAAGTCATTGCAGCTCCTGAGTCTGGCACATGCGCGAGTTAACAGTTGAGAAGCCAGAGTAAGAGTAAGAGTCTACATGCTACATCCAACATGCAACTGACTGATTGTATGTATACAAAGAAAAAGACCTCTGATTGTGATTGTCTCTTTACACAAGATCAAAAGAGAAAGACACTGTGCTGTAAAAAATAAAACATCTACTTGCTGAAGAAGAAGAAGAAGAAGAAGAAGAACAAGTGAGACAAAAAGATACTATACCAAGACGATTGGCTTAAGAGTTTCAACTCCAAGGAGTGTTGAGGCGTAATAAGGCATGCGGATCTATACAACAACCAGCTTATATATATATATATATATTTTTTTTTTTCATTTCATTATCATTATAAATTATAAGCCAAAGAATTTTTAGTTTTTATTTTTAAGCCATTTTAAATTTATCAACTCCCGGCTCCTGCCTACGTTGAATTACACGTGATTGCACCACTACTCCCACAGGAGTTGTGCTGCAATCTATCCTCCATATATTGCTAATATATACCATTTTATTTTAATTGATGGGCATTTTATTGCTTTATTAATTGCTCTACAAAAATAAACAATTCTGTGGAATTTATAGACTATGAAAGTTTGTACAGACATTAGATATTATAGTAAATCTTCTATGAGTAAATGCTTCGTAAGTTCAACGACCGCATTCCAGACGCGATTAGCTCGCAAACTTTATGGAGTAAGCTCGAAAAAAGCTGGGAAAACTCTTTGATTTAATCTTGTAAAGTCAAAAGTTATCCGGATTTTAATAGAATTTTCTTTTTCTTTATTTAAAGTATAAGTTTGTCGTGAAAATAAAAGATTTTTGAAAGGTAACAATATTTTATAGAGTGAATAAATATTTTTGAGAATTAAGTGAGTTAACGATTCATTTCTGAAAAATTTATGAAAATTATTTATTTTCATCTACCAAATATTATTATTATTATTATTATTATTATTATTATTAATTTGTGCCTTTTCAAGGTTTCATATCATTCTCACTGACAGTCAATTAATAATGATAAGTTTTTAGCCTGCATTTAAATACTCTATCTTTAGATACATAATTAAGAAATGACATTGTATCCTGTGAACTATTGACATTTTTGAAGATATAAGCTCATCTCATCATTCCACTCATTGAGACCTTTCATTTGAGTACCCACATCAATTTTTCATATATTTTATATATTTATATATGTATATATAAAAATATATCAAAATGCCATGTGGGTACTCAAATGAAAGCTCTTGATGAGTGTAACATCGGGATGAGCTTATATTTTAAAAAACGTCAATATTTAAGAAAGTACAGTATAATTGAACAAAAGTCATTATTTAATAATGGTTAAAAAAAAAATTTTTTTTTTTAATTTTAAAAATTTAAAAAATTTTTTAATAATAATTATTATTTTTATTGATTTATTAAAAAATACTAACATGAAAATTAATTTACTGAAATTCTGTAAATTTTGCTGGATATATTTAATTTCTGCAATGCATAAATCAAATTTAATATTATAATTTTACAATTTAAAATCCGCATTCATTACTTAAGAACACTGTGTGTATAAATTATTTCGCAAATTAACAAATAATAAAATAATTTAATATCGAAAATTTCAATGAAATATTTTGCAAGAATTTCCAGTGATCACGCAAATAAGAGCTCATTCTTAACTAAAAATAACTCTTTTACAGTTAATTGAACTACTTATGATTAAAAATTAAAGCTTACTCGTTTATAGGAATTATTGGGACTGAAAATTAAAAATTAATGGCTAATGAAAACGACGGTACATTAAAGAGTACTCCATTATTTACAGCTCTGGTTAAACAAGCCCGGCGCAATTTAATATCATCCTATGTAAAATCTTTACAGGCTCATTATTCAATCATACGTCATGATTAAAATATTGAAAAACAACGCGCGGGTATTTGTTATTGCTGTTTATAAATGTTTAATATTTAAAATTAAAATATGCATCTCTGTAATTCATTTTAATGCTCGTATTTTAATTCATTTCAGTGTTTGGCATTCAAATTAAAATTTAATTGGTGTTACTTATTTACTTTTTAATTGTATAATGGATAATTAAAAAATTCCATAAAATATTACAAATTTTTTTTTTTTATATTTTTAATTTTAATTTCATGAAATAATTTAATAAATTAAATCAAATCAAAATTTAAATTCGGCTGAAATAAAATTGTCAGTCTTCCGTTGACATTAACTTACCAATTTTTTTTTTTTTTTCCGTATACACACAACAATTACTTAGTCATACAAGTGCGCAAAACACTTAATAGCAATGTGCTCTTAATCCAACAAGTCATTTCTATATTTAGATTTATACATTACTGTTAAAATTTCGTTTTTCTTTATTCATACCCGAAAAATGTAAATAATTGTTCAGTTTTCACGGTCATTTTTTTTTTTTGTAAAAAAATTAATAAAAATTAACCGCTTGAAATATTTTAATTTTTTTATATTAATCATAAAAATTTGTGAATAATTTTTCAATAAATTTGAAAGCTTTTAATGTTAGTAAAATTTTTTTTTTTAAGGAGATCCACGCGAAGTATTCAAATTTTTAAAACTTCCCGAAAATTTGTAAATTCAATCTACATAGCCTAATAATTAATAAAAAAATTAAAAAACAGTAGCTTTCTGGCATATTTAATCGAATAAAATTTATTTAAATCAAAAAGAATTTTTTGATTAAATAATTTTATTACTCAAAAGAAAATGAAGCTATTTAGATATATTTTTTTGATCTACCACTCTGCAAGCGGAAATTCTGAGCTACCTTTCGCCACCTAGCGGCCGCCACAGAACTATTTCCCGCGAATTTTTAAATTATGCTCAAAATTTAGAATTTATATTTATCAGAAATTTCCTGAAAAATTTTATTAATTAATTAAAAAATTAATAACAAAATAATTTCTACTTATTATTTTTTATAGACATTATTTACACTAGGAGGATACTTGGATTTCTTTAAGAGACTAATTTTTAAAAGCAAAAAGAGCGCATGTCTTAATGATACGCCCTTTTAGCTCTATGGTCTTTAATTTTTTCATTTTACAGATTTTTTTGTTCCGAAATATTTAAAAATAAATGGGAAAAAAAATTTTTTTGACGCGCCCTTTTAACGTGGATCTCTACTAACTCGTAGCTATGCACCCTTTTACCTTTTCACACGCGATTTAACGTTGTGTCAGTATATCAATTCTTATCTACATTGAGAATATAACTATATTATTTTCTCCGTTAATGTACGGATTACAGAAACTTGCTTTAAAGTAAATTATTTTTTTAACGTTTGCCTGAAATAATACGATTTATTAGTACTGCAATGACAATGAAGGAAGGCATTTAAACCGCATTTATCTTGTAGCAGCATAAAGAAGTTAAGAGAAAACTTGCAACTTAAAATACTGCAGAGGCGATAATTAGTTGGGAAAA
>JZSA01001986.1:0-38169 GCA_000956155.1 Cotesia vestalis | reverse complement strand
AACTAAAAGAATAGAAAATAAGTTTTAATAAATTTAAATTAAGAATAGTGTTAAAAATTTCAATAAATGTAATTAATAATAATGTAAATAAAAAAAATGTATTTTATTTAAAAAAAAGCGTGGGGTGCTTTTTAAGATATTCTAAAAATGATAATCACTCTACTCATATCTGTCGATAGAATATTTATATCTATTGACCCATGCACCCCATGCTTTTTTTAAAATAAAATACATTTTTTTTATTTACACTATTATTAATTACATTTATTGAAATTTTTAACACTATTCTTAATTTAAATTTATTAAAACTTACTTTCTATTTTATTAGTTCGGTTTTCTATAAAAAGCGTGTTTTTTACACTGAAAAAAAAAAAATTAATTTGAATCAAAAGAAAAATTCTTGAACAGAGAAAATAATTTTGAAGAGTTTCATTTTCTTGAATCAAGACAAAAAATTTTTGAACTAAGTAAAATTTACCTAAACCAAGAAAAATTTCTTAGTTTAAGAATTTTTTTACTCAAATCAAGAAAATTAAATTCTTCAAAATTATTTACTTGACTCAAGTAAATTTTTTTTTTCTTTGTAGTTTTTTTGAACTATTATTTATTTTCTACTTTTTAGTTTGGTTTATTTATAATAGCTTGTTTTTTTAATTTTAAACTATTATTTGGCAACTAACTTACCAGCATGCACTTTGTTAATGTTAGATAAATCGTCTAAAGATAATGGTTGGAAATTTAAAATTTCTGCCTTAACCATTATAGATAAAAATTATATAAATTAACAAAAATCTTATTTTGCAAATTGAAAAATGGAATAATTTTATCAAATTACTGTATGGTCATCGGTCCTCGATAAATCTACAAAGTTTGAACGAAATCTGGCCGTTTAAAGTGCGTCAAAATCGCGCCCAAAGAAGTCAGTTACAAACATACAAACATACAAGTGAAGCTAATAAAAAACGTATAAAAATATATAATAAATAACCCTAAAAAATTTCAAAATGATTTATTCATTTTTTCCCAGTTAAAAAAATCCTCAAAAAATTTTAAGTATAATCAAAAATTGATAATTACGTACTGAGTATAAAATAAAATAACTAGATTTTTTAAAATAAAATTTTTATGCTGCCTGGTCAGTATTTGATTCCTTTACCGTAATATAATTTACCATTTTATAAAAAACAAAGCTAGTTACTCAATATAAAAATTTTCTTTTGTCCGAGTTCTTTCTTCCTTACATTTAAAGAAAGTCTTTATCTTAAACATCACTACCATCAATTTATATTAAAAGAAAATTGTGATTATTCGTCCGTATAATCTCTTCTAAGTCTCTATTTCTATTTTTGTTCCACTTCTGTGAGGTTATTTTTTCATTATTCGGTAAGCTTTAAACAACCTTTCTTGTGGAAAAAACATTCGGCTTGTAAGAAGCTTCAGGAGCTTTTATCAAAGAAAGCTGTCGTTCTTAGTCGAGTTTCATTCTGTTTATTGAGTTTAAAGACTTGTGATAGCATGAGGAATAAAATATTATGTTATAAAAAAATGTAAGATATTTTTATATTAAAATTGTACATCAGTTCGCTGAGTATTCTCGCTAACAAACAGTTAAGATGATCAAAGTCATGACTCAGGCAATATCGAGATGATTAATCTTGAGTAGTTTCAATACACCCACCAAACTCATTCACTAAGTTATAATTGGACTGAATCAATAGAGACTATTTAATATACACGGATATATTAAGTTTATTTATATATATTTTTTATAAATCTTCATTTTGCAAATCTATAAGCTTTTAAAGTTAATTTAATTCATGCTAATTAATTACTGATTTAAATTAACTGATCATTTTTTATTTTATATATTTCTTTGACGAACAAATTTTATAAATTTCAGAGTTTAATTTTTTTTTACATAAAAATTAACTTAAATTCAATTCAAAGTTTTTTTAGTATAATTAAAATATATAAGCGTTAAATTATTTCGCGTTTTTACAGAACGGCGGATGAAAAATCGCGTTACTAATGTCAAAAGGGCGTACAAAAAAAATTGTTTTTTTTTTTTTTTTAATCAACCAGAGAATGTTTAAAGTAAAAATTTGATTGAAAAATGCAAAAAAAATTTTTTTATCGACTTACAATTTTTTTGAGAAAAAAAATTCTTAAAGCCAAAAAAGCATATTTGAAAAAATAGTTAAAGTAGCTTCTAAAAATCTCCAAACGTTTGAAGATCTTGAAAAAAAATTATTTTTGGAAATTTAACTGTAAATTAAGTACCGGCGGGTAATAAGACCTAGCTAAGGGAGATTTTGAAAGAAAAAAATCAAAAATATTGCATTTAATTATTGCAATGTATAATTAATTTTTAAATTAATACATTAGCCATAAAATATAATGAAATAATGGTAATTTTTACGATAAACAAACACAAAATTAAATTTTATAGCCTAATTTTTTTAAACTGTCAATTTTTGTTAGAAGCTAAAAATTTTATTTTAATTCTTTTTTTTAAGTAAATTTTTACAAAATAAGAAAAATTGAAAATTTTAAGAAATTGGGATATTTTAGTTTTCAAGGGCTGGACCATATTTAGATTTTTAATATAATTCAGGCCGATAGATTTCGAGA
The DNA here is from genome assembly GCA_000956155.1 of Cotesia vestalis. NCBI lineage: Eukaryota > Metazoa > Arthropoda > Insecta > Hymenoptera > Braconidae > Cotesia > Cotesia vestalis. Next base: position 35,538 of record JZSA01001986.1, on the reverse strand, counting down.
AATCTCAAAAAAAATGGTAAAAAAATGTGAAAAAAATTTTTTTTTTCAAGTGGTTTTTTTGGAATAACTTTTAAACGGCTTGATCAATCATTTTCAAAAATTAATCAGGTTTTAAGCTTGAAAAACTACGCCGATTGCGGGCAATCCGGTCAAAATCGGTTAATTCGTTCGAAAGTTATTGCAGTTTAAAAATTAAAAAAATAATTTTTTATCAAACTTTAATCAGATTTTTGAACTCAAAGAGCTCAAAAGCATAAAAAAAGTATTTCTTTGAGCTTGTAAAGCTCAAAATAACACATAAATTATATTTTCGAGTTGGGAGAACTCAAAATAACAAATAAATTATTTTTTTGAAGTAATTTTAAGCAAAAAAGTCATAAATTTGCAATTTTAAACGCTTAAATATAAAATTATCGGGAAATTGCACACAGAAAAAAAAAATTTCTTGAGCTAAAAAAATTATAAGGAAGACCGAAATTATTTTGGAGTAAGAAGAAATTTTCTTGGCTTAAAATATAATTTAACTTTGTTCAAGAAATTTCAACTTCATTTAAGAAATTTTCAATCTTCCTTAACATTTTTTTGATTTAAAAAAATTTACGCTCAACTCAAGACTTTTTTTTTTTCTGTGCAAAGATCTGGCCTTTAGGGTCAACCGTTTTCTTAATTTTGTTTTTCATGTTTTTACAAAACAAGCTTCAAACCAACATTTGTTTGTTCCACAATAAACTCGTTGCGGATTTTACGACCGAGGGCATTTAATTTTTTATTATAATTAAAAATAAAAATTAAATAGCGCCAGGTGATTTTTCAAGTATGGTAACCTATATTTTACGTTACTCATGCAAACTAATGCAGTGTCACCAGCATAAAGTATACGAGCGTATACGAAGAGTTTACCGAGCAGAACCTGGAAATTTCACGGAACGCTAGAACAATTTAAATTAAAAATTCCACGGGTAAAAAACGTAAAATTTTAACCGCAAAAAAGCTATAAATTTTACAACATCGTTATTTCCAAACTATAGAATCCTTTTAGTCATCTAGAATAATAAACTATTCTTTTTATAAATAATTTAAACACTTAAATTGCCCAGAGTAATTTTCCGGTAAAAATATTCCTCAGAAAACCATAAAGTTATTCAACTAAGCCCTTTAATTTTAAATTCTGATAAAAACTCGTACGTTTTTTTTTTTTAGCAAAATTGCATGCGAAGAATTCTAGAGCTTATTATAAAGTACTGCAAAAAAAGCATCATAACCTACTTTTTACTTCTTAAAATCAATACATTTAACACTCGAGCACAAAATTAGCTCTATTGAAATAATTAAATTTATCTCCTCACCCAAATTGTTCACCCTTCAATCAATTAAGCGAATATTTATAAATAACTTTTAATTTAATTAATATAAACGATACACTCCAGGTATCAATCTAATTTTTATTCTGAAAAATAATATTCAATTTTTATCATTAAAAATAAATCCCCGATTATGATATTAATTATCTGTTTTTTTAATATAAAAATATGATTTAATTTTTTCAAGATAAAAAACTCCAGGCTTTAATTCATTTTTCAACCCAAAAATTATAATTTCATATTCATATAAAATAATTTAAATAAAATTGAATTTATAAAAATCAAATCTATTTTTATCTACCTAAATTACACATTACTTTCTTAAATATTGACATTTTTGAAGATATAAACTCATCCCGACATTACACTCAACAAGACCTTTCATTTGAGTACTCACATCAATTTTTCATATATTTTTTATATTTATATATATATGTAAATATGAAAAATTTATGAAAATGCATGTGGGTGCTCAAATGAAAGCTCTTGATGCGTGTAACATCGGAATGAGCTTATATCTTTAAAAATATCATTAGTTGACAAAATACGGTGTCATTTCTTAATTATTGACATTTTTATAGATACAAGTTCATTCCCGTGCTACCCTCATCAAGACCTTTCATTTGAGTACCTACATGAATTTTTTTATATATTTTATATATTTATATATATATATATATATGTATATATGAAAAATATATAAAAATGCATGTGGGTACTCAAATGAAAGCTCTTGATGCGTGTAACATCGGAATGAGCTTATATCTTTGAAAATATCATTAGTTGACAAGATACGGTGTGATTTCTTAATTATTGACATTTTCACAGATACAAGCTCATTCCCATGCTACTCTTATCAAGAGCTTTTATTTGAGTACCCACATGAATTTTTCCGTAAGATACTACTAAAGTAAGTAATTTTCTTCCAGCAGTACTAAAACCCCCAATGATTTTTCTCATCTTGATATTGCTCTTCCACTCTACCAACCAAGAAAAAGCTCGTCCATTAACAGTGACCTTGACACGTAGATTTTGAATCCCAAACGTTTGAAGCACCCTCAGGGGATTAATCTCCAGTCTTGTTGGTATAAAAATATTGCCCAAAGAATTTTAATATATTTTCGTAATTTCTCAGACTAAAATAAAAATTCCCATCAGCTCTTGTGTCCCGTAAATTCCGAATAATTGAATAAAATAAATATTGAGCTTAGTAAACCAAAGTAGCAAAAAGCACAGACAGGTGCTTATCTATAAATCTGTAATCTTGAAGTAAAATCTTGATGTGTGCAGTGTAATACATAAAATAAGAGTAATGCAGTGTAATAGAATAGGGCGTTGTATTCGGTAGGATTTGGCAGTGTGAACAGGTCTGTCTGGCATCGATCGTACCCAGTCGTCGGTCGGGTTGGTTGTACGCAGCCAGGAGTTAGGGAAAGAGGGTTGGGGTTGAGAACTGGCTGGCATGGCGAGCCTACCCCAACCTCTCGCCGCTAGAGCACAGCCGTATCGTATCGACGACCTAGACGACTATTTCTTTCTTTCTCTTTTACTCTATCCAGTTATCCTGGGATTGTACTCAGTACCAACACCGACGAAGCTGGCACTAGCACCCAGCACCAGCCGACCATCCAACCAACCAACCAACCAACCATGTACAATAAAGGATGGATAGATGGATGGATAGACGGATGGATCCAGCAAAACCCTCTTCTAGCTTTCTCTTGGTAGCCTCAATTCCGCCTTTCAACGTCTCGAGGGTTGGGAGACGTAGCAGCAGTCTCTCTGTCTGAGGGTATTTTTTAGAAGAAATTGCCCGACCCTGATGTGTCTCACCCAGTCTCCAGCTCCAGTCTTTCTTTTTTAAATGTACATGTATATGTAGGCTCAGACTGCGGAGACCCAGACGGAGATCTAGAGTTAGAAATGTTTTCTTCCTCGCTAGATAGAGAAAGATTATGTGTCTTACTTGTCCTTGAGGATGAGGAGTCGCTTCCAACGGGACGTATAACGTAATACTGTATTTATTATTTCCAGGACGCTTTATGCCCTTCAGTTCTTGCTTCTTGCTTCTCGGTGCTTTTATGACAAAGGACCTGGCTTATAACTTTAATCACTGAGACGGTATTCATTTTTAAAACCTCCAGACGAGGAGCTATTGGTTTCTTGGGTAATTTTATGAACAAATTTGTTCGACAAGTGCTTTTAATTATTAAATTTTTTTTTTTATGTTTAATTACACAGAAAAAAAATTTTATAGAAAAATTTTTAAACTAAGAAATTTTACGATTCAATAATTTGAGACAGTGAAACTTTTCAAAATTATTTTCTTGGTTTAAGAATCCTTCATGAGTCGTCTAAGCTTGTCTCGATAATACACTCATCAAGATCTTTCATTTGAGTACCCACATCAATTTTTCATATATTTTATATATTTATATATAAAATATATAAAAAATTTGACATTTGGGTCGCGATATATTGAAAGGGCAATTTTTATTATTTGAAACTATAATTTTTTAAGATGAGATTTTTAAGCTAGTAATCACTTATTTTAGATATTAAATTATAAATTTTGGCTTTTACATTTTTTACATTAAGTTCTGTAATATTTATATTTTGGCGGCCCGATGTCCGCTTTACTGTTTGAATTAACCGGAATCCGAGTAAATTTTACAGTTTACACGGTAAAAAATGTTGTGTCATTGCTTCAAAAAATTTTGTGTTAAATATTTAACACTTTTATGGATAAATTTTTAACATTTATTGTGTTAAATTGACACAAAAAAGTGTAAAATATTTAACACAAAATTTTTACTGTATACTTTTTTCCGTGTAAATAAAAAATTCGATAAAATAACAATATAAAAACAGAATGTAGGGGAGGGTGGGGCAAGACGGCCCACCTAAGCCAGTTTTTATTTTTAGTGGCTTTCTACTATCAAGTGGATTTACTCTCGTCCAACTTTGAATCAATTCACCGAAATTTTTTTTTTGGGGCAAGATGGGCCCACCTCCAAAATATTAGAAAAAAAAATTTTTATTCAATTTTTGAGGTGGGCCGTCTTGCCCCACCCTCCCTTATAATTTAAAAAATTTCTATTTCATTTGACAAAAGAAAAGGTGCGAAAAGTGTAGAGTGTCGGGGCTGGGATTGAAGTTATCCAGGGAAAAAGGCGGCGTTGACTACGATTTAAGCTACCCTCAATACGAAGAGTACCTTGGCTCACTACAGACATAAAATCTATCTATATACAGTAAAAATACCGATCCATTTAGCGTTAGTATGGTGTATGTAGATAAAAACGAGAGAGAGAGAGAGAGAGAGAGAGAAAGAGGAGGTGAGGAGGAAATAATAACGACCCCGACGTCGCAGTGCTGCAGAGAGGTTGACGACCTGACGCGCGGCGACGCCCTCTCTTCGTCCTTTGGCTGGTAGGGACACCCAACCACTTCAATACCAGCACCAGCAGCACTACCATAACCATCCGCAGTACCCTACACCCTACACCCTAAACCCAGCACCCAGCACCCTGTTCTATCCTTCAATGTTATATCCAGTACGTCCTTTATCCTCAACCCTAGACTCGGAGAATCCAGAAGCCGCGCCGGCGTGAGAGCATACGGGCCAACGCAATCCAGTCATCGTTGTCCTTGTCTCTCGTTTACTCTTCAACTACATACTACATACTACTACCAATTGTACACACTCCACACTAAACTCTCCAAGCTATAGTACTAAACTCTAGCGGTACATAGTACCACTGGTGGATGCGTATATCCTGAACCCGGCCACCCTCAATGCTTGGCTCGACCGTCTAGCCAGGGTCGGGGTCGTTGAACGTCGATAAAGATTTTGATGCTGCTACTGCTGCTACGGCTATTGTACCATTTTTATTCTACGGATGCTGGCTGGCTGGCTGGCATTGCTGTAACTGCTCCTAGTTAGTAAATTTCGTAAAAATCTAACTATCGGTTTTTTTTTTTTCCCATAAAATTAATAGAAAAATTTGACTAGATTTTAAATCATCTTGTCATTTTGATTCAAACTGATAGAAAAATTTTTTTATTGTTAATAAATAATTTTTTAACTTCACAGGATTTAATAAAATATTTATTAAATGTTAAAAAATATTTAACAATTATTAAATATAATTTCTTACTAAATAAATATTTATTGAATGTTAAAAAATATTTATTAAAATTTAATAAATTAAATTATTAATAGTTAATAAATCCTTCTATCAATATACAGTGATAGAAAAATTTGTTTATATTTAATAAGCTTTATTAACTGTTAATAAATAATTTTTTAACATAGGAATTAATAAATATTTATTAACACTTAATAAATTATTTGTTAAATGTTAATAAATATTTAATTAAATAAAAAGCAAAAATAGCAATTTTCTTTTGACACTTTTTATAACTTTAAAGCTGGAATAAATTATGATAATTAAATTCACTAAATAACATGTCAAAAATTTATTTATATAATTAAGAGACTAAGAAAAATTTTTTAACGGGTATATTTTTATCGTAAATTGGTTTTGATATTTTTTTCAGCGACAGTCATTTGTGATTTAAAAATTGAGAGAGTAAAGAAAATTTTGTGACGAGCATCTTATGATTTTTAAAGGAATTTTTATAGTTTAATTTGATATCATCAGAAAGGTCTTGATAAGAATTAGTGCCTTTTGATTTTATATATTTTTTAGTAGTCAATTTTTTATGTCAAGTTTTTGGAGGAATTTTTAATAGTTTTTTGGTTCTATAAATTTGTTCCGTCAGATTTGTCCATTAAATTATTTGTAATTGATCCTGTGATAGCGATATTATTTTTAAAATTTATTTAAAAAGTACCCAAACTACTAGTGTGATTATAAATATCAAAAAATCATTAAGCCAAAATTTTTTTATTTATAATCCGTAAATCTCGGCAGTCACACAGTGACTGCAGGTTGCTAGTCAATATTAAATTTGTTACATGATTTTCAATTAAAAAAAAAAATTAAATTAAATACTTACTGATTAAAAAAAAAATCATTGTTCTAAATTGATAATTATTCAAAAAATTCCTAATGATATAACAAAAAAAAAAAATTGTGAAAAAAAAATTATCAAAAGATGGAAAATAAAATTTTTTTCTTCAGACAGTTGTTTATAAACCCCAAAGAAGATTTACTGATTTAGTAAAAAGTTTCTCTGGTTTTTCGTCAGTAAATAAAATCATACTCTGATTTGAAAGTCCGGAGAAAGAAATAATGAAATATTCCCATAGATAATAAATTGACGATTGAAAAAAAAAATAAAAAAAACAGCATCATCTAAAACTGGAGTATTTGAATAGAAATGAATAATAGAGATCTCGATAATGCATAAATTGTCATGTGTGATTTTGATCTAGTGATCAAAAGGCGCATGCACCCGGGAAATATCAGCACCGGCAGCATCCACTTGCAGAGACACTAGAAAACCGCATAGCCACTCCCTGGAAATCTCGATTCGCCAATACGACTCCGAGTATATATGTAGCTAGTAGATATCTCATGTATATCTGTATATACACAAGTACGAGTACATATGTATTTTTTATATTCAACGGCATGACGACAATGACGACAATGAAATGAGGGTAAACTTATATACAATGTAACGAATAACCACCGATAAATAAGCTTACAAAGTACAAAATCGATAGTGTAACTTTACGCTACCGGTTATATAATATATATATATATAAATATATATATACTGAGCATGTAACAATTTACAGTGCAGTGTATACTGGCTATTAATGATTTATTTAAGGTATCGAAAGCGTATTTAGTTCTATGTTAGTACTGGTATTAATAACTGTACTTACTTTGCTGAAGTATCCAACAGTGTGACAGCCCTCTGTGTCGTTGATTGTCATTACATAAAATAAAAACGGCTCGACGTCATAGTAGAGGGTTTTATGGTCCAGAAAAAACTTTGCCAGTAGACACAGATTTTGACAATATTGTTTGTAGCGCTTGCCGTCCACTTCCCAAACTCCTATTTTGTCTTTTCTGTAAGAAATATGAATTATTTAAATATTATTCAAATTACCCGTTCGTCGATTTTTTTTTAATTAATTATTTTTTATTATAACTCTCTAATATTTGTATACATTTTTCAAATTTTTTGTGAATAAAAGCCGAAGTCCGAAAGAAATTGATTTTTGGAGAAATTTGAAAAAAAAAAAATTGAAATTTTTTTTTTCAAATTTCTTGAAAAATTATTCTCTTAGATTGGAAAAATAAAGATTTTTGAGAAAAAAAATTTTTTTCATTGAAAAAATAAACAAAAATCTAAAAATTGCTCATAATGGTGATTTTTGCAAAAACAAAGAATTTGAAGCTTCGGAGCACTATGAAAAAAAAATCGCAGCGCTTTGAATTTTTCAGGGATTTTAGGGGACACTTGGAGGTTGAAAAATTACCGACGATATCCTTTATTCATCCATTTTATCCAAAGTTATACCAAGTTATCCAAATATCCTTAATTATGCGAATTTTTGTCGTTTTTTCAGTTAAAGTTTTCAATTAAAAAAAAATTTTTTTTGATAAAAGCTATTCACGGTATCTTATAGAGAATATTGTGTAGTTTTCAAAACCGTCCTTCGATTTCCTATACGATCATTATTTCCAGAGTTATTGATTGTCAAAGTGAAAAAGTACTTTTTTGCTTTGACTGACGATAACTCCGCGGCAAATCATCGTACAGGCTTTTTGATTACGTCAAATTGAAGGGCATTAAATTTTCTAAAAAAGCTTTTCAGCGAAACAATGGAAAAAAATTTTTTGAAGCCCGTAGAATTTTTTTAAGACGAGAAAAAATTTGGAAATTTTTTTTTTTGTAGTTTTCTTAGGATTTCTCCAGATCCGAACATGATAAAAAATTTTCATGGTCATATCTGAAAACTAGACACTTGCAGCTACAATTTGCTTTTTTTTTTTTGCTGTACGATAATTTTTCTCGGAGTTACAGCTCGTTGAAAATCACCCAAAAATTTCGAATTTTTTATATCCTTTAATTTTTGTGACTAGTGCATTATATTTTGCTTTTCATTACTAGGAAAGTTGATATAAATTTAAATATTATTTAAATAATAAAAATTGTAACTGCTAAATAATAATATCTAAAATTTATTGTAAATTGTAAATTATCTCTAAAGATATTTAAATATTTTTTCCTATAAAATAAAAAAAAAGTCAAAGTAATAAAACTTGAAAGTTAGATTACTAATAAAATTTAAAAACGGCTATTTCTGTAAATTTATAACCGTTGTCTTAAAATTTTAATGCCTTGAATAACAACTAACATAAATTAAATTTCCAAGAAAATGCATTACCTGTAAACTTCATGTCCCGGTGGATGTCTCCACACACATTTTTCCCTGTGTCTCCTCAACACTTGTTTACTTTTAGCGTAACGCAAACAATATTCACACAAATAAAGCTTTGGTGCTCGGGTAAATTCTTCAGGATACGGACTCTGGTACCAAACTTCCATTTCCCATTTGCCCATTTCCACACACTTAGTGCCACCATTACTTTTTCCTTCCACATCGTAGTCAAGGTCCTTGAGTTCTTTTTCCTATTTGCACAAAAATTTACAAAAATTAAATTTTACAAAAAAAAAAATAAATGAATAAAATTTCGATTTTTTAAAATAATAACTTTTTTTAAATTGCACTGTACTTTCTTAAATATTGACATTTTTAAATATATAAACTCATCCCGATGTAGCACTCATCAAGAGCTTTCATTTGAGTACCCACATGCATTTTTTATATATTTTTCATATATACATATATATAAATATATAAAATATATGAAAAATTGATGTGGGTACTCAAATGAAAGGTCTTGATGAGTGTAACTTCAGAATGAGCTTATATCTTTAAAAATGTCAGTAGTTGACAAAATACAATGTCATTTTTTAATTAATGACATTTTGTAAATAGTTCTCAAGATACAAGGTAATTTCTTAATTATGTATCTAGAGATAGAGCATTTTTGAATGCTCACAAAATTTTTCTTATTCTCTTAATAAAATAAATCTTACAATTTTTTCACTCGCAAGAGCTTGCGCCTCCATGAAAAGTTTTAAATCATAGTCAGAAGTAAGACCGGCTAAACGTGGCTCACGATCTTTCTCAATACTCAATCGGCTACCAACTTTGTCACCATCATTGGAAACAATATCAGTCGGACGTTTCCATTTGCTGCGTAATTCTTTAACTTTAAGCTGGTAATTACGTTGCTCGGTAGTCTGGTGAACGCCTTTGGGTGATTTTTTTCCAATATTCACCAGAGCTTTTTTACGTTCTTCTTCTCGTTTTTTCCGCTCTTTATAAAATTCTCTGTAATTTAATTTAAAATTACAATAAAATATTCCAATAGGTAATTAACAAATTAAAGAGAATAAAATAAAATAAAACTTACACACAGGCTTGCGGTGTGGTGTTGTGATACAAAGGACAAGCTTCTAATGTAAAATGAGTATCAAATTTCCCAGAAAGATGTCCTTTGGAGTCACATGACGCCGCTAAAGGACACTCACGTTCCTTGACACTGCGAGATCGTGATATTGAATTTGAACCACCTCGTCCACTTGTACTACTACCTCCACTAGCAGATCCTTGGTTTACCCTTGATAAGGTTGAAGATTGTCTAGCAGGTGCCCGTTTTACTGGAGATTTACTGAGGCTTCTCTTTATTTCAACACCTAAAAAATTATTCATTATAATAACAATAAAATTAATAAATTTAAAAAATAGTATTTCTATCAAAGGATCAATTGTCAATTTATTATCTATGGGAATATTTAATTATTTCATTCTCCGGACTTTCAAATCAGAGTATGATTTTATTTACTGACGAAAAACCAGAGAAACTTTTTACTAAATCAGTAAATCTTCTTTGGGGTTTATAAACAAACAAGCTCAACAAAATTTAATAGACAACTGTCTGAAGAAAAAAATTTTATTTTCCATCTTTTGATCATTTTTTTTTCACAATTTTTTTTTTTTTGTTATATCATTAGGAATTTTTTGAATAATTATCAATTTAGAACAATGATTTTTTTTTAAATCAGTAAGTATTTAATTTAATTTTTTTTCTTAATTGAAAATCATGTAACAAATTTAATATTGACTAGCAACCTGCAGTCACTGTGTGACTGCCGAGATTTACGGATTATGAATAAGAAAATTTTGGCTTAATGATTTTTTGATATTTATAATCACACTAGTAGTTTGGATACTTTTTAAATAAATTTTAAAAATAATATCGCTATCACAAGATCAATTACAAATAATTTAATGGACAAATCTGACGGAACAAATTTATAGAACCAAAAAACTATTAAAAATTCCTCCAAAAACTTTACATAAAAAATTGACTACTAAAAAATATATAAAATCAAAAGGCACTAATTCTTATCAAGACCTTTCTGATGATACCAAATTAAACTATAAAAATTCCTTTAAAAATAAAAATAAATAGTAATAATAATAACTAACCTCCATCAGAATCAGAATCGCTATTTATTTTAACTTGCGATTGAAATAATTTGCTGCCTTTCCGCTGCTGAACTTTTTTCTTTCCTTTAGGTGAAGTAGTTGATGAAGTGCGCCCAACAGGCTCATCATCATCCTTTTCACTATCTGAAGCATCTTCTTCACTTTTTATTACTGTAGTAATTAAAATAAATAAGTTAGTGAGTGCCTGAGTTAATGAATAAAAAAAAAAAAATTGTTTTTCTTTCTTTTAAGAGGTCTTACCAGGTCGCTTTGATGTCTTTTGAGGTTTCACAGCAGCAATAACTGCTGACGGTCGTTTGGAAGCAATGCTTGTATTTGTTGCCGAGCTCGATGAATGTGGTTCTTTCTTTTTTACAGGAGGTGCTGGACTCGGAGCACTGTCAGATGAATCTGAATCTGACGAACTTCCAGATGAACCAGAAGACTCGGAATTACCAGATCCACCAGAACTTTTTGAACTTGCTGAACTTTCTGACTTTGGCTGGTGTCTTGCTACTAAATCTTTTAAAATTAAAACACTTATTTAATTTTATTTTAGGAATTAAATAACAGAAAATAAAATATCATTGGTTTACAAAATAGCAATGTCAGTTAATTTTAATTATTAACATTTTTAAAGATATAAGCTCATCCCGATTTTACACTCATTAAGAGCTTTAATTTGACTACCCACATGGCATTTTTTATATATTTCATATATATGATATTTGTGAAATATATAAATATATAAAATATATGAAAAATTGATGTGGGTACTCAAATGAAAGGTTTCAATGAATGTAACATCAAAATGAGCTTATATCTTAAAAAAAGTCATTAGTTGACAAAATACAAGGTCATTTCTTAATTATTGGCATTTTGTGAGATACAAGCTCATCCTGATTTTACACTCATTAAGACCTTTCATTTGACTACCTACATGACTTTTTTCATATATTTTATATATATGGTATTTGTGAAATATATAAAATATATGAAAAATTGATGTGGGTACTCAAATGAAAGCTCTCGATGAGTGTAACATCAGGATGAGCTTATATCTTTAAAAACATCAATAGTTTACAAGATACAAGGTCATTTTATAATTATGCATCACCCTTAAACTTGATCTATATATTAATTAATAAAATTATATTAAATCTGTGCAGACAGAAAAATAAAATAAATAACTTACTAGGTCTATTAACAGGCGGCCTTGGTTTACTTTCCGTGTTAACTTTAGGCTTAGGTGGTGGTTTAGCCCTAGCGACATTGTTCCCAGTTTTAACATTGGTCTTAGCTGGAGGACTGTCACTCTCACTGCTATTTTCCGGACTGAATATACTCTTCTTTTTGTCCTTTTTTTGCCCAGTATCAGCACTCTTGTTCCCTTTATCATTCCCCTTAGCCGCGCCAGGATTATTGCTCCCGCTACCAGCAGTGGCTTTTTGCTTACAACCGAGTAATTTAGCAGCTAGAGCAGAATTTTTATTTTGTACCGTTTTAGCCGGCTGCTTCTGGGCTTTAATGACAGGAGCAACAGTGGCAGTTGCTTTAGGTTTCGTCGGCGGCTTTCTCTTCACCGGAGTTTTCGACTTAGCCGGCGACTCCTCGGATTCTGACGAATAAATAGCACGGGCTGATGATTTCTGGGGAGTCTTTTCCTTGTCCTTGTTTTTATTATCCGTCGAGGGTGCTTCGGTCTTGCCTTTGACATGTCGGTTGTTGTTGGAGCCAGAAGCAGCTGCTGTCGCTGGCTTTTTCTTGTTTTTATTCTCCGAATCTGATAATTTTTGACTACGCGCTGAGCTGCTGGAATTTTCCGAGTCTGATGAACTCGATTCACTGCCAGAGCTTGACGAGCTGCTTGATGACGATCCCGAGCTACTGGATGACGTCGACTCTGAACTTGTCGTCTATTTAATTATTTATTTATTAATTAATTAGAAAAAAAAAAAATAAAAAATTTTTGTAATAAATATAAACATAACCTAATTTGTAATTATTATTTACCTTGCGTCTAGGTGTCATTTTTTTTGATACTTTTAAATTAACAAATTTAAAAATACATTTTATATAATATATACATTTAATTCACTTTAACTTCATTTTTATAAATCCTGTAAAATTATTTATATTATTTTTAATTGTGTATTGTAAACATAACAATTGTTGATATTTGTTTAGTCTTTGACTTTCACTCGTGAAAACTAGATATTTAGCTAGATAGAAAAAAACAATCACTGTGTTGGTACGAAAAGTTGATACTGATTACTGAGGGCGCTGTTGGCGCTAAAGTTCACAATTTCAAATTTTAAATAATTCTGAAGTTAGCCGTCAGCTGTTAATTTTAAAAATTTTAATAACAATAAAAAAATACTTCTAAAAATTTTCACTTTTAATTTTTATTCATTTTCACATGTGGGATTTTTTATAATTGCTTTTAAATATTTTTTCAGATGTAAATTAATTGAAAAAATATTTTTTTTTTTTAACTGCAAAAAAATTAATGACATTGAAGTTAGCAGACGTCTGAAAATTTTTAATTTTTTTTATTAATTAAATTACAACTAAAAAAATATTTATAAAAAATTGCACTTACAGTTTTTCAAGTTTTTTACATGTGATTTTTTTTTTCAATTGTTTAATTGAAATTTTTTCAATAAAAAATTTCGAAAAATTTTGAAATGTCGGCTAACTTCATTTTCGTAAAAATTACACTTGTAATTTTTTTTTAATACTTAAATCAGCTGACAACTGTCAAAATTTATTATGACATTAAATTTAGATGTCACTTTACAATTTTTTTAATGATAAATTATGGCAAAAAAAAATGGACTTGTAGAAATTTTAATAAATTAAAAATGTAATTTTTTTAAAATAAATTTTTTGTAAAAAAAAAATTAAAAAATTGACAAGTGACAGCTAAATTAAATGTCATAAATTTATATTTAACTTATTTTAAGAAATCAATTACAATAAAAAAAATTTCACCTTCTTTTTATTTTTCATTTTTAAGACACTGAAGTTAACTGACATTAGAATTGTTTTTTATTATTTTATAACAATAAAATTATTATTAAAAAGCTTTAATAAAAAAATTTCACATGTAAAAATTCTTACAGTAAAAATAAATGAGAGTGTGAAGTTAGTCAATAGTCGAAACTCGCAAAAAAATGGCACGTGATTCTTTATTGGTCAAAATTAAGGCGCGCGCGCAGCGCGCTATTTAAATTTTTGATTTAAAAAAAAAAAATGATTTTTTTTTTTAATTTTTACTTGTGGAATTTTTTAATAAAATTTTTTTTTGTAATAATTTTATTGTTATAAAATTATAAAAAACTTTTCAATGCTAGGTATAAAAAATTAACAATAATTGAAAAACTGTAAACAATGCTAAAGTTAGCCGACATTTTTAATTTTTTGATTAAATTTCATTTATTAAATTATAACAAAAAAATATTTAAAAAAAACTGCATGTGTAATTTTTAAAATTTTCTACACGTGAAATTTTTTTTAAACAATTTTTCAATAAAATTAATTATTAAAATTTTTAAATATCGACTAACTTAATTTTTAAATTTAAAATATTATTTCCCGCCATTTTTTAAATTTAGTTTTCCAAACATCCGTAAAGGCGCGACTTGTAAATTTTGTTGTGAAAGTATCTTTTTCTAAAAATAAAAAACAATATGCAGGCATAGTTTAGAGTGGTTAGAGGTGTAAGGCTGTATATTTATTAATAAATAATCTATTTTCAAGAAAAATTTTATAAAAATAAAATAAAATTGTGAATTGTGTCCTAATGGATACGGCCAATGGCCAGAAGCCTCACGGTAAGTAAATTTTTTTATATTACTCCAAAAAATTGCCGTAAAAAAAAAAACTGTCGATAATTATAACGTAATAAAGGTTAAGTAACACATAAAATTTATGTACTAATTAATAAGCAAATTTTTTTTTTTAACAACTAAATCAGGTGGACTATTGTCCACTGGAGGAGGCGCTGGCATGGATAAAAATAAAGAGTGGCAAATGGAATTATTGATGGAGAAATTAAGATCTAAGTCTTCAGCATTTAAAAGTCTTGTTGAGACGGCTAAAAATTTACGTATGGCAATGCTGGTAAGTCATTAATTTTATTTAAAAAAAAAAAAAAACCGCTTAAAAAATTTTTCTAAAAATTTATTTTTTTAGGATAAAAGATTCGCAATAGATAGTGTTGAAAAAAGTCAGCTGCAAAAATGTCTGGATACTTTACAACATTCAATCAAGGTCACGTCACTCCAGTCAATGGTAGAAAGACTGGAGAGTCTTTCACGGCAACTAAAGTGAGTAAATTTTTATTTAAAAAATTTTTTCATATAATCTGAGTTGAAAATGCGAGTTTCTAAGCCTGGAGTCAACCAAAACTACCCTGATAGCTGCCTCATACTATAGGCAGTAATTTGTTTTTTTTTTTATTTTGAAAATTAAAAAAAAAATTAATTTGAGTCTTGTAAATCAGCTGTTAGTAACCTGTCAGTGATTTGGCAACGCCTCGGCCAACAATTATATGTGATCTGAGACATTTCTCGATTTATTTTTCAAGGAGTGTAATACAATTATTAAATTGCACTGTAATTTCTTAAATATTGACCTTTTTAAAAATATAAGCTCATCCTGATGTTACACTCATCAAGAGCTTTCATTTGAGTACCCACATGCATTTTTGATATATTTTTCATATATATACATATATATAAAACATATATTTTTAAAATATAAGCTCATCCCGATGTTACACTCATCAAGACCTTCCATTTGAGTACCAACTTGCATTTTTGATATATTTTTGATATATACATATATATGATATATATAAATATATAAAATATATGAAAAATTTATGTGGGTACTCAAATTAAAGGTCTCGATGAGTGCAATGTCGGGGTGAACTTAGATTTTTAAAAATGTCAATAGTTCACAAGATACAAGGTAATTTCTTAATTAAATAATTAATAATAAAATTGTATTTTCTCTATTCGTTTGAAACTATCTAATTCCGGTTGGCTCCAGACGTTGAGACTAACTTTTTTAATGCATATACTATTTTTCAATCAATAATCATCAATTTTTCAAATTGTCCAGTCTAAAATTTATGCTCGGACCATCGGGAACGGAATTATTTATCTCATCCGACATGTTTTACCTGGAAGTTCTGATAGAGCCGTCAGGAGTGGTGAAAGACGTCAAAATCCACCACGAAGGTAAAACAGAACAGCAGAGCTGTGAGGAATTAGTATCTTGTCTCTCCCGAGGCGACTTTGTAGATTTCACAGCACAGTTGCAAGGTTTGATGTCAATCTATCAAATCCAGGCTGAGAAGAAGCAAAAGTGCAAAGCGTTTAGCGCTTTGCAGTCCTTGGAAGCGGACTTGGGTGGTTTAGCACAGCTTCAAACTTTTATAAAAGAGTCTTTCAATATCGTGCACAAAAGCCCGGTAGGCATCCTTGAACGTCGTAAAGGTGGACACCCAATGAAGCTTACCTACTTTGTGTCCCCCTACGACCTGATAGACCCCGAGACCCGTACAATCGAGCCACTAAGTCCTGAAACAGTGATAGCGCGCAAAATAGGCCATTACGTAACAGTTTGCCTTCAAAGTTCCTCAAAAGGTTCCCACAAATTGCCAACAACTAGCATACTAACCGTAAACCGTACAGCGTCGGGAAAAAATACTCCCTCTTACGCGCCATTAACTAGCTTGAATTCGTCGTCTTTGCCAGCATGTTTCGTGCTAAGACTGCCGAGTAAAATGCCAGTTTGCATGGAACTGATCAACCGGATCCAGAAAATAACAGAGCAAAAAATAAACGACCTGGATGGTAGCGAGTCTCCGCCACCGCAGCCTCAACCCTTGCTAAACTTGATCGTCCAGCACGCCAGCGAAGGGCAATTAGACTGTCGGAATAATCGAGGGCTGTATGTGACCCTACCTGACCAACAGCACTGCTACTTCATGACTGAGACTAAAAGCATGAAGGGAATCCTGGTCGGTAGCATACCGTTCACTCACCCGGCTCATGTTCCGCAAATTCTGTCTAGCTTACGTCAACAAGCGCTGTTCAATACCTTGATAACAAGCTGCGTCCGTGCGATGGCCCGGAATGATTTAGAGCAAACAACCATAATAGAAGTGAGCGCTTTATCCTGGCAGCATGTCTCAATAAGCCTAGAGCATCCCTTTGAAGAGACACTTGCTACCGCTGAGTTAGACTTGACGGATATTTCAGCGCTCAAGTGTAAACTTTACGGGGTAAGTATGACCAATACAGAACAGACGTCTGAAATAGTTAGTAAAGTATTGCAGAGGTGCCTTAGCATTCCAGTGACAATGCGTGCGTTGATTAAAATATGGGAAGGTCGTAATACTTTGCCAAAAGGTATTACCACCAGTGGTAACAATAGTAATGGCAATAGTGGCAGTAATCCTGGTAATGGTATGACTAACGGTAATTACAGTGTTAACTTATCGCGTGAAAATGGTCACGATGGTCCGACGTGTATTTCTGATTTTACTAACGGTGAGACTAAAATAAAAACCGAGCCGGGATGTAATGGTAACGGTAGCAATGGATTAAACAGACAAACTGCTACCTCAGGATTATCATCGGCTTCTTCAACCTCCTCTACATCGTCCCAATCATCATCAACATCACAGCAGCAGTCTTTTTTAGATGCCGGAACGGAGAATAGTATCGGGTTCCCGTCGTTTTCCGGCCAATCCGATACATCGGTTATGCTAAATCCATTGCAACTTAGCGCGCTATTGAATCAGCAAACTAAAACAACAATAACGTCTCCTAGTACGGCTACTACTACCCCTACTACAGTAGTTGCTACTGTGTCAGCAGCAACTACTTCTCCGGTTGAGCGGACTAAAAAATCGCGTAAAAGAAAAACCGCGGACGGCCTTTGGCGCAGTCCAAAAAATAAAAATGATAATAATAATGAGAATGAAATACTTTTAGAGAGTTCCAGTTCAGACTCAACGCCATTGGGAACGCCAACTGGTCGTGATAATACCAATGGAACGCGAACACCTACGCCTACGTCAACTCCCGTAAATTTAGTTGCTGGTCTTGATCTATCGGGTTTAGATGCTGTTGACATTGCCGCTGTGTCTGGTGGTGACACTCGCAGCTCAACGGATTATGACGTTGAAAATGAGACAGATGTCATGGAGGTAGTTCATGACTTACCTGATGATTACAATGAAATAATGAAGCGCGAGCGCAAGTCACGGAAAAATCGCGAGGACAAGAAAAGTCCGATTTTTGTTGATGAAAACACTAAAAGCAGTTTAGTACCACCGTCTGTTAGCATTACGCCAATAACTAGTGGTAGCAGCAGTAGTTTGACTGGTAGCAGCAGTAGTTTAACTGCCAGCGCTTCCAGTAGTAACATTGTCCAGCAGACGCCTAATTACAATTCTGTGCTGACAGGAATGGGTTTAGATCGTCGGCCTGGAATTGAAATCATTCCTATATCAACATCTGCCCCGACAAATTTGCCCAGTTCGGTGACAATAACGCCGATCACTGGAGCTACCATTAAGCCAGTGAGCTCAGACGAGCGGCGTGATCGCAAGAGCAACAAGACCTCTGATGATAAAACGAGGCTGGAGAAAAAGAGGAATAAGCGGAAAAGAGCAGACAGCCCGATGCAGCCGATGGGTCCTCCGGGTTCGTTGCCGGAAAAATTGTTGAAGCAATCTCAGGATCCACTTTCTAAACCCATTTCGGTTAGCATAAAACCCACTGAAAATCAGCCGACTAGCAGCGGCAATGGGGGGAATGGTAGTGGAAGTGGCTCGCGTCCTTCATCTCCCGCTACAACTTTGCGTAAGTTGAATCCTTCCCCAACTCACAGCCCGCTGGCATTGGTTGGTAAATCATCGCCAACGTTGCGACAATCCTTGTCTATTTCCGCGACTACGTCGACTGCCAGTACGACAACTAGCAAATCAATGCCGAGTCCTAAGCATTCGCCTGTTTACAACAGTCCGAAGCATTCTTCAACTGGGTTATCAGCGAGTGTTAGCCCTAAGCACGGTACCTCGTCCCCGAAACACGGTAGCACTGCCAGCGCGGGTAAGCCAAGTATTTCCGCTATTAAATCAGCCGCTAACAACTCACCAACTTGCGGAAAGAGCGAGTCCAGTTCCTCTAAACCCAAATCTAGCAAAGAACCTCGAGATAAAGACAAAGACCGTAAAAATCCGTCATCTTCCTCGACATCCTCGTCAACTACTTCGTCTTCAACTGGACTTGCGTTTAGCAGCAATTCTGGACAAAGTCCTAAAACAAAGTCCAGTAAGTTGAAGTCCGTGGACTTGCTGCCGAATGCTGGAGAACCACCTCCTAGCACATCGGGTGGAAGCACACCTCCATCCAGCGGTGGAGGCGGCGCTGGAAGTAGTGGCGCTGGCAGCTCAGATATCAGCAAATCAGCGCAACAAGCCAGAAATCGCAAAGGTTCTCTGAGTGCTGTGATTGATAAACTGTCGAAGAATGCTCTGCATGTTACTGATGACCCGGGTAACAACGGCAGTGGCAGCAGTGGCAAGACTCCTTCCGGTGAGTCCGGACAAAAGGAACGTCCTGCTACGTCGTCGACTAAAGGCGAAAAGAGCGCTGGAAAGAGCAGCCCTGTTGACGGTAAAAATTCTACGGAGTATATGGTGAAGCACAGCTCTGATATGAAGATAACAATCAACAAAACACGTGCTAAAGATTCTAAAGCGGGTAATATGAAAGTGTCTTCAAGTGTTGGGATCAGTTCGTCGGTAAGTTCTTCAACGGTGTCTTCATCGTCCTCTTCATCGTCCGGCAATGGGTCACCCAAAACGCACACTGGATTGAAACCCGGAGTTAATTCAGGGCCCGCGTCCAAAAAGCCGCAGTCCCAGTCTTCGTCAAAAGCATCCGGACAGCAAGGAATGAGTGTTGGGAACAAACTGAGCACAGTGGGTCAAAAGACGTCCCTAAAATCTGGATCCAGTTCCAGTGGAAGTGTCCTGACAAAAGGCACCACCAAAGCGTCGACTGGCTCGCCTAAAATGTCCAGTTCCGGAGCTACGGACCTCAGCAGACGCGATAAGCCTCGCATTCCTAAATCCAGTGACAAAAGCACCAGTGGCTCTGGAACTGGGGCGACTTCCAGCAACCCAAGTAGCAATTTGTTTGGCGTTAAATCCGATGTGAGGAAGGCCAGTCCTTCGCCACTGCGCGAAGAGAGTGAAAGCGAGCGTGCGTTTAAGATTCTTGCTGCTCATACTTCTATGTCAAGTGTGTCGAGCTACCCGCCGCTAGTTGAAGGACTGATGAAGCAGCTTGATACAAAGTTCCAGATTCCCAAGCTTTCTGCGCGGGTTAACGCCACCGCTGATGCGGATAAGAAGTCCAGTGATAAATCGGGAACGGGGATTAGCTCGGATCAAGGGAGTAGCAAGGACACTTTGTCGTCCAAGGATCAGAAAACACTGCCAGCGTCGGGGAATCTTAATCAAAAATCAGACATTTTGGATTCTAATTCAATATCAAGGCGCGAAATCGCTCAAACAAAGCCGGATAATTTATCAACTGCGTTGCCGATGTTAAACTTGACGGCTTCGTTGGATCCGTCGTTGATACTGCCGTCGTCTTCAACGGCGGCTATCACCACGCACGAAGACGTTCCTACAAATCTGTCAATGCAGTTGTCGGATAACGAGACACGCGAGTGCAAGGATTTATCAATCTCAAGGTCATCTTCCCAGTTCATGAAAGCTCTGCCGCTAGCTGGCGCTGCTGAGGACCCTGTACTAGGAGTCGATACTACAGATTCAAAGCCCGGATTCTCCGCGATCAATTCCACCAGCGCTGCTAGCTCCGAAAGCTTAAATCTCTGCACAAAGCCGGCTGACGTCGCGCTCAATAAGTACAACAAAATGGAGGAACGTAAAGTCATGGAGAAGACTTCTTCTACCCCACCATTGGCATCCAGCGACGTCTCCAGCAAGGCTCAAGGACAAATCGAAGTCGGGGAAATGCTACTGGATTTTTCAACCCCAAAAGACATCAAAATGGCCGCCGTTGCTGGAATTACCGACCGGGGGATTAACCTACAGTCGGTACCTGTTTGTAGAAACACTCCGCCCCCTCCACCTCCGCCGCCGCCACCACCCCCGCCGGCATTTCCACCAAGTCCGTCGGTAAGTGTTCATATTGTTAAGAGTCCCGCTCCGTCGCCGAGGGTTATTCCCTCGCCGCACTCTGTTGCGTCTCCCTGCATTACCGACGACGAGCTCATGGACGAGGCGCTGGTGGGACTGGGCAAATGAAGATTACTCAACGCGCTGCGTAAGTCTTTTATTTTTAAAATAATTGACACGCAGGCAGTAGGCAGATTATTTATATGATGTCGGCGGTTTAATTGTAAAAGAACGTTTAATTTTTTTTTTTATTGATAATCAATTTAGAGATACTTTACGCATTAAACGAATATTTATTTTCTAAAGCTAAAAGCGCGGATAGGAATTTTTAAATTTTATCTTGATAATTAATTTAGCAGATATTTATTAATTTAAAAAAAAATTATTTTTTTTATTAATTTTGGAAAAAAATATTGACATGTTAATAATTAAGAAACAATTTATATTTTCTTAAATTTTGATAATTTTAAAGATATAAGCTCATCCCGATTTTATTTTCATCAAGAGCTTTCATTTGAGTACCCACATGCATTTTTTATATATTTTTCATATTTACATATATATATAATATATAAATATATGAAAAATTGATGTGGGTATTCAAATGAAAGGTCTCGATGAGTGTAACATCAGAATGAGCTTATATCTTTAAAAATGTCAATAGTTTACAAAATACAAGGTCATTTCTTAATTATTATTTTTGAAGATATAAGCTCATCCCGATGTTACACTCATCAAGAGCTTTCATTTGAGTACCCACATGATTTTTTTATATATTTTTCATATATACATATATAATATATATATATATAAATATGTAAAATATATGAAAAATTGATGTGGGTACTCAAATGAAAGGTCTCGATGAGTGTAATGTCGGGGTGAGCTTATATCTTTAAAAATGTCAATAGTTCACAAGATACAAGGTCATTTTTTAAATATTAAAAAAAAAATTTTGCGCTCTTTTACCTTTTCACATGCGATGTTACTACTATTAATTAACAATAAAATAGATAATTATTTTTTATTCGATCTAAATTTAAATATTAATTAATCTTTGTATACGTGATAAGCGTTGTCTGTTTTAAGGCTAATCCATGACGTTATGTACTTTTAATGCTCGTGGATTTATTGTAATGTAAATGATCTAATTGTATTGTAAATTAAATTTATTTATTTATTTTGTTTCTTGCGACACCCGGGTTTAATTTATTTTTTTTTTTTTTTCATTTTTATTTAAATTTATTCTTCAATTCTTGAATAAAAAAAAAATATTGGATTGACGAAAAGACATACTTTTTTTTTTTTTTTTTTTTAATAAGGGATACTATTATTTTATTTTAATTGACTTCAATTTTTCAATACGCGCTTCCTATTTTTTTATTAATTATTAATTATTGATCTAACATAAACTGCCTTACAATTTATACGTAATTTAATTTTTGTAAATTTAAGAAAATTTTTTGTGTACTAAATTTTGTGATTTGTAGTAAAATTGTGGTTACGTAATTTTTTTTTGTTTAAGTATAAGTTTTAATGCCCGAATATTAGAAATTTTTTTCTATTAAAAAAATTTAATTTTCAAAAAAATTAATTAAAACTAATAATTTCAAAGCAAATAAATAAAATTATTAAAAAAAAAATTCCACATGTGAAAATTAAAAAAAAAATTTTAATAGTGGAAATTTTTTAAATAATTTTTTTTACCGTAATTTATTTGTTAAAAAAATAATTTGATAGTACTTTCGTGGGTTCTTGCCAATAGAGCTTGTACAAAAAAAATGAAAATAATTATTAATAATTAAAAAAAAAAAAACTGCCTAGTTAATTAGGATCTAATTGACAAATTAATTAGTTTTTAAAAAAAATAATTAAAGTGTTAAAAATGTAAATTAAACTTACATCTACTAATTAATTAAGAATAATACTAATTGTAATAATTATAAATTATATTGTAAAAAAAAAAATGGTTTATGTATACATTGTATATATGCATAATCCTGTTGTATTATCATTAATGAATTATGACTTATGATTTATATATAAATATATTATATATTATATTTATCAAAAAATCGCTATAATAAATCTATATAAACTTGTTTTAAAAATAAAAATGTATTTTTTTTTTTTTTTTAAATTAAAAAAAAATTTTTTTTTTTTAAAATTTTTTTTTAAGTATAACAATTGTAAATAATTTTTTTTTTTTAAATTATTTTTAAACACAAAAAATAATTAATTAAATAAACACAAAAAAAAAAACAAAAAAAAAAAATTAACCGAATTTTTTATACAACAATGTCATTAAAGTCAAAAAAGACAAACTACTTATATACAAAACTAAATGATTTTCGCCGTGGCCGGAAAATTGGTCATAGCAAAGCCAACTTCGGGGAACGAAGGAATCTAAAAGTTGATCTTTTAATCCTGGACAGTTAAGCCGCGCAAAATATTCCATGGTGTAAAAACTGACCATCATACCCGAGCCGATTATCAGAGAGAACCAAAGAAAAATATTGCCGATTGCACTCGACTCTTTTTTTGTTATAAAGACAAGGACGAATCCGAAGACTCCGAAAAATACGAACATCACTGGGTAGAAAAAGCGGAACACACACGCTAGTATGTACTCGTGGACGACTGCCGATGTGAAAAACACGGAAAAGGTCGCGATTAACTTGTTTCCTGGGAACAATTTTTCGTAAAAGTCTCTGTAGATGTAAGTGTAGAGCCAGTCGTAGACTACGATGTTCCAAGTTCGGTAGTATTTGTCGTATGATACTGAAGTCCACCAGTCCTGAAAGTTTAAAAAAATTAGTTTTGATTTAATGCTGTACATTTTTGAAGATGTAAGTTCATTCCGATGTTATACTCATCGAGACCTTTTATTTGAGTACCCACATGCATTTTTGATATATTTATATATATATAATATATATAAATATATAAAATATATGAAAAATTCATGTGGGTACTCAAATGAAAGGTCTTGATGAGTATATTACCGAAATGAGCTTAAATATTAAAAAATGTCAATAATTAAGAAATTACATTGTATCTTGTCAACTAATGATATTTTTTAAGATATAAGTTCATGTTGATGTTATACTCATTGAGACCTTTCATTTGAGTACCCACATCAATTTTTCATATATTTTATATATTTGATATATATGATATATGTGAAATATATAAAATATATGAAAAATGCATGTGGGTACTCAAATGAAAGGTCTCGACGAGTATAACATTGTCGCATGACAAAATATCTTTATATTTTACCTGGTAAAATAGTCTGTCGCCAAAGCGCATCAACTCAGCACATCCATTCATCCAAGCATGGAGCAAACAGTAAAATCCACAGAGAAATATTATTAGTCCTGGTAACGCTGTGCTTACTATCCGCGATGCAAATGTGTGTAAATTAAATGGTTCACGACCAAAGTCTTTGTAGGCCGGAAGAACGAAGCGCTCGAACATCAAGGATATAAATAATATTGTAAAGACAGCTTCTAGAAAATATTTTGCAGCTACACGCCATCTGATTTTTTCAGTTCTGTAATTTTAAAAGTAATTGTTAAATTTTAAAATTGAAATCTTCACAATAAATGAAGAAAAAAAATTTTTTTTGAGCTATAAATAATGTTAATAATTACCTCGGATAATTATCTTGATAAATCAAAGTCGGTGCAAACATAAAGTACGAAAATTTATTGAATTTTGGAATAAGATCTCCACTTCTGTCTTGTAATTTACGATTCAATACTGATGGAACAGTGCTTCGAACAAAAGCATGAATTTTCATGATTAAGCGGACCTGAAATTAAATTTTTATATTTGAAAAAAAAATTCTAAAGAAAAAAGAAGAAATTACTCACCTGTTCCATTAACACGATGGTGGCAGAAGGAGGCGGAAGCTTGGATTTTAAGGTAATGTGTGCCGGCAGAACTAAGAACGTTAGCTGATATGCCACAAACAGTAAGAACCACGAGTAATCCCAAATTTTTAATTGAAATGCTGTGCGATTAAGAAAATAAAAAAAAATTTTGTCTCCGCAAGTTTCTAATAAGTTACAAAAAAAAAAAAAAAAAAAAAACAGACTTACATTTTGGTGATAATTTAATTCGTTGATGAGCGTAGAAATTATAGAAATAATACACACTGTATGACGAAGCCACCATAAAACACCACATTTTTATAACAGTTGTCATTTTTCCGAATCCCAATTTTATTGTAAAAAATCCGAGACTTAGACTGAAGAAAAATTTTACAATTAATAATTTTAATTTTTTTTTAAAATTTTTATTTTAAAATTTTTTTTTTTTATATTATACTTACGATCCATTTTGAAGAACATCATAAACAGCTGTATTCAAAAACGCAATCAAAAGCAATGCCACAAAAAAATTGTAAATTGTTTTTATATGCTTAATTTCATTAAAGAGATCAGTGAGCGTCGAATTTCGTGTTTCGAAAACTTTTTTTCTCAAAACATGCTTCAATTTTCTGCAAAAAAAAAAAATATTATACAATAAAACATTCACACTAGAGACGTGTAAGCATAAAAAATTGTTATTCAACATACTTGTCATCGTTGAGAGAATTAATTGTTCCATTCATGTGATTTTTTTCAATATTTTCTATTTTTTGAAACTCTGACATTTTGAGATCATTTGAATTTTCATTTTTTAAATCTTTTCTCTGTAAAATTAATTATTATTCAATTTTTAAAGATAAATTACTATTTAACGCGCGCTGTAGCCTATCAGATCCGGCCCCTGATTACGAAAGCAATGAACCGGGTTCGAGGCCGGCCTAGGTCAATCAAAATTTTAAATTTTTAAGGAGATCCAAGTACCCTTCCAGTGAAAAAATGTCTATTAAAAAATAATACGTAGAAACATTTTTGTTATACATCTTAAAATAAATTTTTAAATTTACATGTAAAAATTACAATTTTCATAGCTAATTATTCGATTAAATATTCCGAAATCTGTTTTTTAATTTTTTTTATTAATTATTATTCTACATAGATTGAATTTACAAATTTTCAGTAAGTTGTAAAAATTTGACTACTTTGCGTGGATCTCCCTAATTATAATAATTGTAAAAATTGCATTAAAAAAAAAAATTAAAAGATTTTAAATTACTCTTATAATTACTGATAATAATCTCGGTAATTTTCATTCATCAATAGAATTTTTAAATATTTATTAAGTTATCATTTCTTCAATGAAATGTCTTTGACCCGTCCGTTAGATGTTAGATAACATTATCATCAACTAAAGACGGAAAATAATATTTTGCTGAGCTTAGCAATTAAGTATCTATTTTTATTAATGATTGATGACATTTTTATCTTTTGTATTTATAAATTTATCGATTAATTTAAAATTGGTTTTTTAATTTTACCTTTTCAGAATAATTGGTCTGTTCCGTAGTCATTTTTGATAATTTATCTGTTTTATCTGAAACAAGTGATCATTTAAAACTAAGGGAGGGTGGGGCAAAATGGTCCACCTAAGCCAGTTTTTATTTTTTGTGGCTTTTCTACTATCAAGTGGATTTTTCAAAAGTTCAAAAAAAAAAATTTTTTTTTGGGGCAAGATGGGCCAAAAAAAATTTTTTTTTTTGGGGGCAAAATGGCCCACCTCCAAAATATAATGAAAAAATATTAGAAAAATAAATTTTTGGTCAATTTTTGAGGTGGACCATCTTGCCCCAGTTGGGCCGTTTTGCCCCACTTTCCCCTATAAGTTACTTAAAATTATAAATTATAAATTTTAGATTGTAATTATAAAATAAATGCAACGATTTCGCTGTAAATTATTGAGCCGCGGATAAATAATATTTGTAAACATATTATATTTATAATCTTTAGCACAAAGAATTCACTCGTTAATCAGAAGTTTAAATTTACATTTTATTTTATTTTTGTAATTTGCTAAGTAAATATTTTTATACACAAAATGCACTAGATATATGATAATAATTTCTTTATCAATAATCATTTTGTTAAGTTTTATTTGTAAAGTGAAAGATATGAAGATAAATATATTTGTTGTTGGTATCAAAATAATCTAAAGAAAAAATAACCCGTGAGAATTTAAATATAAAGAATGCAAAAATATTTACTTAAGATTTATGCAAAATTTTTGAATCTGATGCATTAAAAAAAAAATTACTTGATTAAAAAAATGCAAAAATTTTATATTCTTAGTTAAAAAAAAACGAGTTTCTTAATTAAAAATAGCAAAAAAATTTATAAAAAAAAAGGAAATCAAAATTTTTAGTTAATTTTATTAACACTTAATAAATAATTTATTAACTGTTAATAAATATTTATTAAATCCAATGATGTTAAAAAAATATTAATAAAATTTATAAATTTTTTTCTATCCTCTATATTTTAGCCAGAATATAAATTAAAAATTTTCATACTGTTTTTCCTTGAAATTTTTGAATAAAATTACTAAAAAAAATAATTTAAATAAATTAATAAAAATTTCCAGAAAAAAAAAAATTCCTTACCAGAAGCCAAAAACTCCTGGGACTGAATTTCCTCTCTGTGACAATTTTCCACTTGTTCCATAACAATAATAACAATACAAAATAAAATAACTCGGAGCTAAATAGATCAAGCGGCTCATTCAACACTCGATAGAATAAAACTCAGCGAGCTCTGTCAATCACGAAGCTAAAGCCAACAATCATTATCGCAAAACGAGGACACAATTTTCACTGACCTCATCCTGCACCTTGCCCTCGAGATATTTATCGCCCACTAAATCCCGAGATAATCATAAAAAAAAAAAAAAAAAATTAAACAACTATCGAACTCTCTTGCCAGAAATATCTTCTACGCCTCAGTCAAATTTATTCTTAACCAAATAATTAACCAAAAATCTACTCAAAAAATCAAAAAATCAACAAATTTATTATTAAATTGATTGCACTCTAAAGTTCAGAATAAATTATACATAATAAATATTTATCGGTGCACTTGCACTCAAGTTATCTCGGGGATTAGCGTCTTGAATTTCAGTACAAGTGCGCGCGAACTTAAAATTTACTTATCGCTAATTCAATGTCAAATTATAGAATTATCTTGCAATTGATAATAATTATTATTAATAATCAATAAATAATTTTGAGTTTAATTATTTTTAGACGCGCAGTTTTAACTTTAGGGACTACTATTCGACTGGTGCAATCGGTTAGGGTACTATTGGCGATAACCACAACTCACTTGAAGCTTTATGAAACTTTCCCTCTCTTTGCTTCCTTATCTTCTTCTTCTATATAATAGTTCTTCTAGATCTTCTTCGTCTTTATTCATTCTTAGAGAACTTAACTAAACTTAGCGCTATTAGCGCTTGCTTTATGAATGACTGCACGCAAAGAATCGATTGATGTATAGTTTTGCACTCGGAGTTGAGTTATCTCTTCGTTAAGATTCTACACTTTGTGCTAATTGTAAATTTTAAATTATAAATTGTATTGAATTATGGTATCGACTAACTATAAACTAGTCAGCTATCTACTGCTTATGTTTGTGGTTTCGGTGATTGGATACTTCGGTAAACATGCCGGAGAATGGGAACCAAGTAGGTTTGATTGAGAAAAATATTATGTGTGTATGTGAGAGAAATATCAAGGTGTCGTGATAATATTCACGAGGATTGGGAAATTGATAGATTTTGTGACGCATTTTTTTCTGGTTTTTACAGGTAGCTTGCCGGAATATAAAAAAAAAAAAAAACAAATAATTGAGAAATGATGTTGTATTTTGTTAAATAATGATATTTTTTAAGATATAAGCTCATTCTGATGTTATACTCATCGAGACCTTTCATTTGAGTACCCACATCAATTTTTCATATATTTTATATATTTTACAAATATCATATATATATAAAATATGTGAATATCAACCGAAGAGAGCAGACATTGATATTTTCCGATAAAAATTCCGCGATTCGTTGATTGTAATTTAAGAACAAATTTCTGATAAATTAGTAGTGGAATTTTGCTCGATAAAAATAATTTAGTAACAGCAGCGATTGTCGGAGTAAAAGGAATATAATAAAAATGAATGAAAAGCTAGTATAAGAAATTTATCAGTTTATCTGTCTTGAAATAGGGTAGTCGTGGAATTAATATAAAGAATAATAAAAAACTCTATTAATTTACCACAATTTTTTATTATTAACAAAATCATCCACTCATATAACCATACCTTATACAAATGATCTATTTCCCCTTCCCTCTACACTTTAGCAACGACTCCAGTCGTTCCCTAGCAACCTTAGCTACCCTAGAAATTAGTACCTAGCAACTAGACTTTACAAATCTTTCACCAACGTTTTGTTTAAAAGAATAAAAATATATTTTAATGCGTTTTATTTAATACCGACTAAATTATCATAATTATTCATAAAATATAAATGGTCCATTATTTTGGCGTATATACATGGCAGCATATGTTATTTAAGAATTGTAGATGATCAGTGAATTTTTTCGATTACATAATATCACAATTCTTTAAAAAAAAATAATGTTATTTTTTATCAGTAGATCCATTGTAATATCTAATCAATTGAAGATCTAAAAGATACTTCTACTAATATAAAATTATAATTACATGATAAAACTCTTTAATCTAATCAAGTAATGTTTGAATTCTATGAAAATGTTTTAAATTTCCACGAAAAATATATACAAAAAATTTATGTGCCGTATTTATTTAATTTATATTTTTTTTTGCCAAAAACGTATGTGATTATGAAGAATTTTATTTAACATATAAATTTGTTGTATATTTTTCTAATGGTAGAATTTATTTTTACTTCAAAAAATTTTCTTTTTGTACTTTAAACTTAACTTATTTTTATTTAAGTACTAATTTTTTAAATATTTTAAAAAAATAATTTTTTTTTAAATTTTTTAACGACATTTTTAAGGTATATAAGCTCGTCCCGATGTTACACCCATCGAGACCTTTCATTTGAGTACCCACATCAATTTTTCAAAAACTTTTTATATTTAATATATATAAGATTTATAAAATATATGAAATATATGAAAAATACATGTGGGTACTCAAATGAAAGGTCTTAAAGAGTCTAACATCGTAATGAGCTTATATTTCAAAAAATATCAATAATTAAGAAGTGACCTAGTATCTTGTCAACCATTGACATTTTCAAAGGAATAAGCTCACCCTGACATTACACTCATCGAGACCTTTCTTTTGAGTACCCACATCAATTTTTCATATATTTTATATATTTCTCAAATATCATACATATATAATTTTTTGAAGCTTCTAAATTAGGAATTTTTTTTTTTTTTTTTTTTTTTCTATAATAATATGTCATAAAATTTTCCCTTATTATTATTATTTTTTTAATTGTTAAAAAAAAAAGTAAATGAATCAAATGTATATATATTGTAAGGCCCTTAAGGAGCTTTGGCTTCAGGGTCTAAATTATTGAATAAATAAATAAAAAAAAAAAATAAAAAAATAAAAAAAATAGTTAGATGTCAACTTCAATTTCATATTCTTCTTAAATTACGAAAAACTTATTAATTATTGTCATTAATTAACAATTAATATTGTCATATTTTCTTCGAATTTAAATTCTAAATAAAAATAAAAAAATTGAGCAACCTAAAAATTAAACTAACATTAATTACACAATGACTCTTGAGTTTTCGTATCAGCCACATCATCTTTGACTTGATACTTCCTCAAATTAACTCTATTGGAATCTTCTCCGGAATTGCTCTGGTGTCTATTGCGAATGCGCCGAGCAATGCATGGAAAAAATAAATCCGGATCAAGATTTTTCTTGACGCGGTCCAGTCCCAAAGATTGCAGCAAATTGCTGGTGATCCAACCGACTACGATGGTCATAACGACACCAATCGGCGCGTACCATAAGTAAGAAATTCTGTAGAGGTAAAAGAACGCTTCTTTAGGGACAGGGTTACTTGGAACAGTCAACGTTCCGTTGAATTTAGCTAGTAAATCACTGTCACAGCCTGCTATAGACATCGGCAAAGCCTGGGGGCCTGGTCTTGGGCCTCCGAATGAAATCCAAATCAAAAATATCAGCGATAATGTTGTGCCAAAAATTGCGCCGCGCTGCGTTGATGACTCAAATAACATTCCAAGGGTGAATAATCCTACTAAAGGACCTCCAACTATTCCAAAAATTGTTAAACTCATCTGCAATAATTTTAAATTGTTATTTTTTTTTTTTTTTTTGCATTTAGAGAAAAAATTTATTTTTTAAAAAATGAGAAATTTTGTAATAAAGAAATTAAATTTATTAATTAAGAAATTACATTGTAATTTCTTAAATGTTGATGTTTTTTAAGATATTATTTCTAGATTTGTAAAAAAAAAACAATTTTGAATGAATAATTCTTAAGTTATTTTTTTAAAATTGTTTTTATTTTTTTTTTTTTTTTTTTATAAATAATTGATCAATTCTAATGAAGTAATGGATAAAAATGAATTTACCTGCAGAATACTGTTTAAATATTGAGCGAGAATCGCCAAAACTATGCAGAAAATTCCCAAAATAAAAGCTAACACTTTACTACATATCAGTGATTTTTTTGGAGAAAATTCCTTTCCAGTGCAAATAAAATACAGTGGCTTTATGTAATCTTCTAAGCTAATTGCCGCAAGAGCGTTCAAGGCCGCAGATATGGTGCTTAATCCAGCGCTAAAAATACCTGAGATAAAAAGTATTATTATTAGAATTTGATAAGAAAAAAATAGTATAGAGTGTTTTTAGTTCAATTAAGATTAATAAACCTGCGACGAATAATCCAGGTATACCGGGAAGCGATGATGTCATGTCCATAATGTACAGTGGCATCAACATATCGCTCTTTTTTGATGGGTCAATTGTTGTTGGGTTGCAGTCGAAGTATTTACTGTAAATTGCTAGGCCACTGAAACATGTCATTACGGAAAGTAATGTTAGGATTGGCCAACTTAACCATAGTGCCTTTTGAGCTGACTTTAAACTTCTGTGAACAATTAAATAATTATTAATTAAATGATCAATGAAATTTTCTTGTAAAAAAAAAATTTTTTAGATTAGAAAAAAAATTAAATTTAGATCTAGAAAATTTTGCGAATTTCTCAAAAGTTATTTTTTTTCCAAATCTAGGAAATTTTTTTAAATATAAGCTCATTTCGATGTTACATTCATTGAGACCTTTCATTTGAGTACCCACATCAATTTTTCATATATTTTATATATTTATATATACTATATATACTATTTACAAAAATTAAGGGATAAAAAAAAATTTGAAATTTTTGGGTGATTTTCAAAGATCTGTAACTCCGAGGAAAATGATCGTACAGCAAAAAAAAAAAAAAGCAAATTGTAGCTCCAAGTGTCTAGTTTTCAGATATGACCATGAAAATTTTTTATCATGTTCGGATTCGGAGAAATTCCAAGAAAACTACAAAAAAAAAATTTTTTCAAATTTTTTCTCGTCTTAAAAAAATTCTACGGGCTTCAAAAAATTTTTTTCCATTGTTTCGCTGAATAGCTTTTTTATAAAATTTAATGCCCTTCAATTTGACGTAATCAAAAAGCCTGTACGATGATTTGCCGCGGAGTTATCGTCAGTCAAAGCAAAAAAGTACTTTTTCACTTTGACAATCAATAACTCTAGAAATAATGATCGTATAGAAAATCGAAGGACGGTTTTGAAAACTACACAAAATTCTCTATAAGATACCGTGAATAGCTTTTGTCAAAAAAATTTTTTTTTAATTGAAAACTTTAACTGAAAAAATGACAAAAATTCGCATAATTAAGGATATTTGGATAACTTGGTATAACTTTGGATAAAATGGATGAACAAAGGATATCGTCGGTAATTTTTAACCTCCAAGTGTCCTCTAAAATCCCTGAAAAATTCAAAGCGCTGCGATTTTTTTTTCATAGTTCCCCGAAGCTTTCAATTCTTTGTTTTTGCAAAAATCACCATTATGAGCAAATTTTTCGATTTTTATTCATTTCTTCAATGAAAAAAAATTTTTTTTCTCAAAAATTATTTCATCTACTCACTTAACAGTCAGCATTCGTTGTACTTGAATTTGATTGATTCCATAGAGTGACAAAAAAGTACACATTCCACCAATCACAAGACCCCAGCAAGTATGCCGCTCAGTTGGATCCAGTGAAAAGCTGTAATTCCGTACAATACAGCGTAAAAAAAAAAATAAAAAAATATTAAAAATTAATTACATACTTATTAAAGTTCAAGCGGCCACCCTCTCTCGCAATTTCCCAAATTTTGTCCAGCCCACCAACTGAAGAAGCTGCAGTGGCTATGATAATTATCAACGAAGCGAACATCAAGAAAGCCTGGAAGATGTCAGTAATCAAAACAGCTTTTATCCCCCCGATACTGGAATAAAAAGCGCAGGCCAAACCAACTGATAGAATACTAGTGAGCTTTTCTATTCCAGTGGTGGTTTTAAATGCTAATGCTGGAGCGTAGAGAACTATTCCAGAGTACAGCAACATTTGCAACCATACTATGGAGCTTGCTAAGATTCTTGCTGATACTCCAAATCGTTTTTCTAAATACTGGAAGAAAATTAATTTTTTTTTTTAATAACTTTTTTTGTTTTTAATAATTTTTTTTATTTTTAATAATTGTTGCTTAATAATTTTTTAATCATTTTTTTTTGAATAATTTTTTTTGTTTTTAATAATTTTTTTTATTTTTAATAATTTTTTTTAATAATTTTTTTAATTGATACTTTATATTAATATTTGATAAAATACCTCATAAGTACTTGTAGCTTGTAATTTATAAAAAACTGGTAAGTATCCATAGCAGACAATTGGAGTTCCAATTAAATAAGAAAAATTAATTACGACAAATATCGCGCCATAAGTATAATTTTCAGCTGAGACACCTAGCAATGTAATTGCTGACATAAATGATACCATCAAGCAAATACTGATGGATATTGGGCCCATAGATTTATTTGCTGAAAAATATTCCTGTGAACAGAAAATAAATAATTTTTATGATGACAATAATTTAATTTAGAGTTAATCTACATGATCAATAAAATTTAAAAGGACTTGTATGTTTAATATGATAAAAAAATTTTTTTTAAATTTACATTAAAATTTATTTTTAACTTATTTAAACAAGCTTAAAAAAATTTATCGCTCTTAATAAAAACTAAGTAAATAAACAGATAAAAAATAACAAATCAATCTAATTAATTATCGACGATAGTGTCACTAGATAACGAGTTATAATAAAAAATTTTCCACTATCCTTGTCATCAGTTTAATTAAGAAGCTAAGCTCATATTCCATCTCCCTTACGAAGAATTGAATTACCATGCAACAATATTCTCAATAGAGTTATATATAGATATATCAATAAATCAAGCAGTTTATTACTTAATTGTTTAAATTACCTCGACTGTTTTCTGTTTGCCTCCAGTTAATCTGTAGTACAAACCAATTGCGATACTTATAGCTAAAGTCACAGCAATCACGCTATAATCTGTCAATCCCAGAACTTTCGTTTTTTCCATTTTGTATTATTAATTAATTTATAACTAAAAAAAATTTTTTCTTTTTTTTTATTCCTGAAATCAGTCAAAATTTTATTGTTAAAAATCAATTTCTGAAATTAAGAAGCTTTATTATTTTTTTACCAAATTGTAGAAAAAAAAAAATGTTATATTTAGAAACTCTAAAAAATTTTTTAAGTTTTATAATTATACTTAAATTTAAGTTAATTATACTTTAAGTTTACTTATAATTATAAGTAAAATTTCTTGGAAAATTTATTTAAAAAAACAAAAAAAAATTCAATTTGGAGGATTTTTTAAAAATTCAAAAATGGCAAAAAAAAATTGATATTTCCTGTCAAAGTTATTTTGTGAATTTTTTTTTTTTTTGGCTAAGATCAATGTGATAGCGACATTATTATAAATTGAGAATTTTTCAAATTTTTTTGTTTCAGATCACTATTTATCATTTATTTTTTTTTTTATTTTTTTTTTTATGTTAGTTTGAAAAATGCCTAAAATTTAGGCTTCTAGACCAAAATACCCCCTTAATAAATTTTTATTAACAATTAATAAATATTACTTAATAAATTACTTATTAAATATTAATAAATTTACTTTCCTCCAAAATAAATATTTATTGAATGTTAAAAAATATTTATTAAAATTTAATAAATTAATTAATTGTCTTTAAATAAATTAAATTATTAATATTTAATAAATTTAAAAATTATTGAAGCTGTCACTTGACAATTTTTTTTTTTTTTTTTTTTTTTTTTTTTTTAAAAATTTTTTCCGAAAAAT
>JZSA01001981.1:0-10278 GCA_000956155.1 Cotesia vestalis | reverse complement strand
TTTTCTACAATCTACGTTTGTTTTGTTTTATTTTTTTTTTTATATTGTTTTACCATCTAGCCTCGCTTATTATACTTATCTATTACAAACTCTTTTTTTTACACTCTATTACGCTTTTTTATTTATTACTCGTATCATTATCCTTCTTTTATCTACAACATCTACATTTTTTTTTGGAATTCAAAATTTTAGATTGTTTTTTGTTCGAAAAAAATCACTCGAATTATTTTTTCTTAAAAATAAAATACTTTGTGTTAAAAAAATAATTTTAAAAATCAAAAAATCAATTTTTGTAAAAAATTCAGTCAAAATTCAGATTTAAAAAAATCAATTATTTACAAATCGCATTGTATCTTGCTGAATAATAATCTTTTTTGAGATCTAAGCTCATCTCGATGTTAAGCTCATTGAGACCTTTCATTTGAGTACCCACATGTATTTTTCATATATTTTATATATTTATAATAATAATAATAAAAATTATTATTATTATAATTTTTTTTTCTACGCGAATTATGAATTTAAATAATCTCTTTTCTCTCTCGTTCTTTCTAATAATAATTATTATTATTATGAATCTTTGAAATTTACAATTTATTGATTTTTTTTTTTTTATTAAATTAGTTTATTTTTATCATTAAAAAATTAAAACGGACGGTTAAATTTCATGTATTCGTTTTTTGGTGAGCCGATGTCCGCTGCTGAAGGCACAAGGCTTTGCACTTGACACGGTCACCTAGTCTAACTTGACTTTAGTTTAGTTTAGTTTTTTTTTTTTTTTTTCTACAATCTACGTTTGTTTTGTTTTATTTTTTTTTTTATATTGTTTTACCATCTAGCCTCGCTTATTATACTTATCTATTACAAACTCTTTTTTTTACACTCTATTACGCTTTTTTATTTATTACTCGTATCATTATCCTTCTTTTATCTACAACATCTACATTTTTTTTTGGAATTCAAAATTTTAGATTGTTTTTTGTTCGAAAAAAATCACTCGAATTATTTTTTCTTAAAAATAAAATACTTTGTGTTAAAAAAATAATTTTAAAAATCAAAAAATCAATTTTTGTAAAAAATTCAGTCAAAATTCAGATTTAAAAAAATCAATTATTTACAAATCGCATTGTATCTTGCTGAATAATAATCTTTTTTGAGATCTAAGCTCATCTCGATGTTAAGCTCATTGAGACCTTTCATTTGAGTACCCACATGTATTTTTCATATATTTTATATATTTCACATATATTATATATATCAAATATATAAAATATATGAAAAATGTCATGTGGGTACTCAAATGAAAGGTCTTGATGAGTATAATGTCGAGATGAATTTGTAAATTAAAAAATGTCAAAAATTAACAAATTACATTGTATTTTATAACTAATGATTTTTTTTTAAATATAAACTCATCTTGATATTATACTGATTGAGACCTTTCATTTGAGTACCCACATGTATTTTTCATATATTTTATATATTATATATATGTATATATGAAAAATATATGAAAAATTCGTGTGAGTACTCAAATGAAAGGTTTCGACGAGTATAACATCAGAATGAGCTTATATTTTAAAAAATGTCGATAATTGAGAAATTACATTGTATTTCATCAATTAATGATGTTTTTTAAGAAACAAGCTCACCTTGATTATGTACGTATTGAGACCTTTCATTTGAGTACCCACATCAATTTTTTTTATCCCCCAGAATTTTTTTCAAAAATTCAGTCAAAATTCCTTAAAAAAAAAACCTCAATTTCAATAAAAAAAAAAAAAAAATCTAAAAATTTGAATTCCCATCCCCAACAATATATCATCATCCATTAAAACATTCATCCAAAAATTAAATCTTATACATATTAACATGATAGACACTTAACCATTTTCTTACTGAAGAAAATGAATCGGTGAATTTATATTATATCCCCTTACTATCCTATGAATTATAAATATAATCCATGAACCGTGATTGCGTTTAAAACGTACACATGCTGGCAATAATATATTTATATATATTATTATGCAATATATGTGTAATATATATTTATATATTTATATATATAGACTCTATCATCATATTATGTATATGTATATTATTTATTAATAAAAATCGTGAACTTAACAACCACTGCTCAACAGTGACCACTGTCGCGATTAAATCCACCTTTTTTTTTCTTTTTTTTTTTTTTTCGTCAATTAAAAAACATTTATTATAACTTTTCTCGTAACTTTTAAAAACTTCTAAACAGAAGTTTTTTTTTTCTTTCCTATTATTTTTTTTTTCTTCTTTTTTAATCAATACACGCTAATCATAATTATAATATAATCAATAATCATTTACAATTATTTTTTATCGATATAGTAACGGGTAGCCGGGTAGGAGATATAGTAATATATATAGATATATAGATATATATTTATATATATTTATATTTTTATTTATATTATATAAGTGTAGTTTTATTATTATTATATTTTTATATAGTCTCTGTAACTGTCTCTATGTATCACAGCCTGGGTGCCTGAGTCACTGTCCCAATATTTAAATTATTGTTAATTATATTTAACAATAATCATGTTTTATTATTATTATTATTATTATTTTTTATCATTATTATCATCATCATTATTATTGTTATTATTATGAAGCTGCTTCAATTTAAATAATAATAATAATAATTTTTGAAAATATGTTCAGATTATTATTATTATTTTTTTTTTAACGATAACATGATTAAAGTATGTAAAAAAAAAATTAAAAAAAAAAAAATAATTAATTTAATTTGTTGAGACAGTGACACAGTGGTGCACTAGTAAAAGAGTCACTCACGCCGCCGTCTATTGAATATTAATAATAATTATTATAATTATAGTAGTATTTTTTAATAATAATAATAATAGTAAAATTAATAGTAGTGATATTAATAAATTGCAAAGCAAATGTGTGTATGATTTGCTGAGCCGACGACTCTAGGTGTAGCAGCATTGGCTGACGATGAGTTGAAATAAACTAGGGCATCACGTCCCAGATCTCAGCAAGGAAGGGAGGTAGCTTTTTATTCTTCAGCTTCAAACTGAAGCACATTTCGCTGTTCTGGTTACCGAGTGTCCTCAACTCGGTTAAAACTGACAGCAGCTTTGCGAATATCATCGTTGAATTTGGCCTGCGTCGGTTGTCCACGTAAGCTTTCAATGCGTTTAGGTACACTTCTTGGATTTGTTCTACCTTCCAGGCTTCTAGTAAGTTTGGCCGATCTATTTTTAATTAAAAGTTTTTAATTAGATTTTTTTTTTTATTTATGAAAAAAATAAATAATTAAATAAATAATAAGACGTAATAATTACCAGAAAAAATGACGATGGCCGTGAGTAAAGCATACTCGGCATTATTAACTTTCATATTATACATATGCCGACAGAAACGTAGCAAATCTTCGACGGTTTCACCCATACCAGCAAGACTGTAGCTCTCACGTGTGTAGGGTTGATTGTTCGCGAACACGATACTGTCTGTTTCAACGTCATACTTCCTTGCCATTCTCAGCATCATAACTTCACTGGAACATGCTTTTAATAGCGCAATCTGATCTTCCCGAAGAAGTTTATCAAACCCGGTTAACCTCTTGGCGAACTCAACAATCAGTTGTACTGTTAATATTGTGATTTCTGTTATATGCCTGAACCTCAAGTCACTGGGATCTTCACTCTCGGTTGGATGATACTGCAAGTACAGAAAAATATTAATTAACATTAACACTTTTAATCAGATTGAGAAAAAAATTTTTTTTTAAAAAAATTTGCAATGTTGTGACAGTAAATTTATTTGTTTAACATTGTAAATAATTTTATTTATTGGCTTAACAAATATGAATTTTTCTCTGACATCGAAAAATGTCAAAAATTAACAAATGACATTGTATTTTATAAACTAGTGATTTTTTTTAAGATACAAGCTCATCTAGATGTTATACTCATCGAGACCTTTCATTTGAGTACCCACATGACATTTTTTATATATTTTATATATATCACATATATATTATATATGTCAAATATATGAAAAATGTCATGTGGGTACTCAAATGAAAGGTCTTGATGAGTGTAATATAGGAATTAAATTATATTTTAAAAAATGTCAAAAATTAACAAATGACCTTGTATTTTATAAACTAATGATTTTTTTTAAGAAACAAGCTCACCTTGAAATTATACTCATTGAGACCTTTCATTTGAGTACCCACATGTATTTTTCATATATTTGATATATTTCACATATATATCAAATATATAAAATATATGAAAAATACATGTGGGTACTCAAATGAAAGGTCTCGATGGGTATAATATCAAGATGAGCTTATATTAAAAAATTACTCATCTTTTTAAAAAATAATTTTATCTTAATGCAATAATTGATAAATATATACTTAATTAATAATATAATTATAAAACTAACCGTGATCTTTTTAATCTCTTCCTCATTAGGATGCTCAAATTCTCCTTGAAAGAAAACAAGGCTGCTTATTAACTCTTCTTGCTCAGGACTAGGTGCTTTCACATCGTTCGGCCAACTTGATGACAATCCAATGTTGCTACCAGACATTGCCAAACATTCCGTTTCCGCAGGTTCTATTTTAACGCCCATTTGATCGATATTTAAATTACCTGGCGAGCCATTCATCGTTGTACTATTTGGTTTATCTTTTTCCTGGAATAAAAAATTCAAAAATTTAATTTTTTTACAAAGAAATAATTTTTTTTTTTTATTTTTTTGAAAACTCTAGATTAAAATTTTAACTGGTTTTTACTGCGTGGCATCGCTCGACGTTAAATACTTAACCAAAAAATGATAACTGTCACAAAACATTATTACCATTTTGTCTAGTAAGCTGTTAACTGTTGACTTAATAGATAATAATGAGATAATAATGATTAACAAACGCCGCGACCGGCATTTTTTATAACTACTGTAGTTTTTTTTATCTCTTATCATTCATTACTTGGTCATTATTAAATTACAACTGATTTTATTAATTACTCATGTCATTAATTTTTTGTTGAAATTATTTTTAGATCAAAAATTTTATTGGAAATAATTATTATGACCTTCGAATTATTTTTAAAAAAATTATTTTGTTTCATAAAAAAATTAAAAATAGAAAATGAAGATAATTTTTTTGTGTAAAAATTTTTTATAGTAATTTTTAGAATAGTGAAAGAGAAAAATAAAGATTTCGATTGATTTTTTACCTTCAAAAGTTGGAAAAAAATTTTGGTTCATGTTTTTGGATGAATTTCTATTTTATTTTTTTTTTTTAATGTTTTAGATATATTTTTTTTGAAAAGTACATAAAAAAACCAACCATTTAAGAAAAAAAATTGAATGTCCCAATTTTCTAAAAAATTTGTAAATTTTTTGAAATTTTGATAATCAATTTTTTTTTATTTTTTTTGTGTATTTTTTCAATAAAAATATATCAATAAATTCGAATAGAAATTTCGTTCAAAAAAATGAAAAATAAAATTATTGACCCAATTTTAAATATTCACCAAAAATTTTTTTTTTTAATTATAAAAAATAAAAAAAAATTTTATTTTTGGGTTTATATTTTTAAGGCTTATTTGATTCAAGTGTAAAAATTGACCACATAGTTAAATTAAAAAAAAAAAAAAATTTTTGATTTTATCTAAATTGACAAAATTTTATAAATTCAATTTTGAATCAGTCATAATTTTTTTTACACTAAAAATTTAGTTATAAGTTAATAAATTGCGACGTATGACCCAAAATAATAGAAAATTTACCAAAAGCTTACTTTTTGTTGCTCTGACATTATTCAAGTCTCACAGAAAAAAAAATTCAAGATGAAACGTAATAATCAAAAAAAAAAAAAAATTAAGTAACGTACAATCTGTTTGGAAGCAAATTTTTTTTTTGTGATTATAATAATAAAATAATTTTAATTAATAATAATGAGTTTGTTGATATACGCAAATGTTTATTATTATAATTATTATTATTATTATTATTATTATTATTATTATTATTATTATTATTATTATTATTATTATTATTATTATTATGTGCTGGAAACTTTTCTTCTTTAAAATTCAGGGGAGTAAAACTAATCCCGACTTTGTGTTTAACTTCCGTTAGGGTCTAAAAAAAAAAACGCCACTGTTTTCAATTTCGGAAAAAAAATAAACAAAGAATATCTCAAGAAAAAATACAAAAGTCTTCCTTTCTTTTCTTTTAATTTCAAGTCAAAATATTGAATTTACTAAAAATTAATTCAAAATTAATACCCTAAAAAAATTAACAAGAGAAGAAATTTTTAACTTAGAAAAATTTTTTTTTACTATCATTTTTATATTACGATCATTAAGAACATCAATGACCTGATTGGAATATTATGTTATATTATATTACTGATACAATATACTAATTAAGAAGAATATTAAGGTTTTGGGGGTTCCTACGAGTACAATAGCCCGAAAAATACCGGAACGATTACTTTCTTCTATTCGTGACTCATGACCCTATGACTGATGGCGCTTTTACTTTTATACTTTATTTGTATGTCATAGATTATTTTCAAGTATTGGTTTCCGTGAACAAAGATAAAGTTAATGGTAAGAAAAATTTTAAAATAGAACGCAGGCTTCCACTTTTTTTTACTTAATTTCAAAATCTAGAATTTATATATTTTTCTGTAAAAACTATGTCGAAAAAAAAGCAATATTGTGATAAGATATTAATCTATTGAAAATTTTAAATAATTGTATTTTTTAACTAAAGCTAATTTTTATCCAAAATTGTTTATTGCCAAATCTAGAAGACTTTTATTGACATTCTTGAATTTATAAGCTCATCTTGGTAATACACTCATTGAGACCTTTCATTTGAGTACCCACATCAATTTTTTATATATTTTATATATTTCATAAATATTATATATATCAAATATTTAAAATATATGAAAAATTGATGTGGGTACTCAAATGAAAGGTCTTGATGAGTATAACATTAGAATGAGCTTAAATCTCAAAAAATGTCAAAAATTAACAAATGACATTGTATGTTGACAAGTAATGAAATTTTTTAAAATATAAGCTCATCTCGGTAATACACTCATCGAGACCTTTCATTTGAGTACCCACATGTATTTTTCATATATTTTATATATTTGATATATATGTGAAATATATAAAATATATGAAAAATTGATGTGGGTACTCAAATGAAAGGTCTCGATGAGTGTAACATTGAGATGAGCTTATATCTTTAAAAATGTCAGTAAAAGTCTTCTAAATTATAAAAAAAACCAATTTTAGATTTATAAAAATTTTTTTTTAAACATTCAATATAATAAAAATTGAATGAAGAAATAAAAGATTCATAAAATGTCGAAATACTTTCAATTTTAAATTTCAAATTTATAATTAAATCTAGCTTTAAATGAAATGAAAAAAAAACCAATGAGTGGTCCATTAACGAATTGAATAGTAACATAAATAATATAGTATAAAATATATTATATCCCCACTGAAACCCTACTGCTCAAATAGATGCAAGTCATTAATAAATGTCTGATCCTCCATCATTAGAAAAAAAAAAAAAATATATATATATTCTTCTCTTGTAAGAAAATGTACATTAAATTTTATTCTAAAAGTAACCATGAAAAAGTTGATGCTGTTCATTATAGGTATTTATAATTTATACCTGTCAGCTCTTGATGAAACTTATCTATAAAAAAAGTAACCAACTGGCTTGAAACCTGTTCTGATCGGTGCATAGGGTGATACGAATCTCAACAAAATATTTGTTGGCTTTTACCGACATAGATTTTCCTCTACTTAAAAATTTGTATTTTTATCTTTAATCAAATAAGCCATTACGGAAGATATACTTTTGATGGGGCCGTTTTGAAAGTAATTTCATTTATGAGAAATATAAAATGAAGCGTAGATGAAATAAGCTCGAGAAAATCTTAAGAAATAAAAATTATCTTTAATTTTTGCCAAAATTTTTTTCTCCAGTTTATGAGCCACAATTTTAATAAAAAAATAATTTCTTAAAGATTTTCTTGAACTAGATTGATAATGAAAAAAGAAACGATTTATTCTTACCCCTACCTTTTGGGCCTTTTTCTCTT
This sequence comes from Cotesia vestalis, assembly GCA_000956155.1. Classification (NCBI taxonomy): domain Eukaryota; kingdom Metazoa; phylum Arthropoda; class Insecta; order Hymenoptera; family Braconidae; genus Cotesia; species Cotesia vestalis. The sequence continues at coordinate 2,111 of JZSA01001981.1, read as the reverse complement.
TACGTTTAATAACACATTGATTTTCTGGTACAACACATTCAGGTCGCATACCAACGGCCAGACACTTTTTCAGTCGACACTCCTGGCATTTACGTCGCATATACATGTCAATTTCACAATTATTACCATACTTGCACTGATAAACGGCATTTTTAGTAATACTTCTTCTGAAAAATCCTTTACAACCTTCACATGTAAGTGCATTGTAATGATAACCAGACGCTCTGTCACCACAAACTAAACAAAGTTCTTCTTGTTGTCGTGGAGTCGGGCCTTTTTTCTTTTTCGCATCACAACTGTCTGCGCTGTACCCGTTCAGCGAACTGGGGGGTGATAAATCATCCCTGCCTGTAACAAAAAATTGGAAAAATTTTTAAGTTTTTGTTTTTTTTTAAAAAAAAAAACAAGATTTTTTTTTTTAATTTTTAACTAATTAATTGCACTGTAATTAATTAAATATTGAAGTTTTTGAAGATATAAACTCATTCTGATGTTACCCTCATTAAGAGCTTTCATTTGATTACCCACGCGCATTTTTATATATTTTTCATATATACATATATATAAATATATAAAATATATGAAAAATACATGTGGGTACTCAAATGAAAGGTCTCGATGAGTGTAATATCAAAATGAGCTTATACCTTAAAAAATTTCAATAGTTCACAAAATACAATGTCTTTTCTTAATTATTGATATAAGCTCATCCCGATATTACTCTCATGAAAAGCTTTTATTTGAGTACCCACATGCATTTTCATATATTTTTTATATATACATATATATAATATATATAAATATATGAAAAATACATGTGGGTACTCAAATGAAAGGTCTCGATGAGTGTAATATCAAAATGAGCTTATACCTTAAAAAATTTCAATAGTTCACAAAATACAATGTCTTTTCTTAATTATTGATATAAGCTCATCCCGATATTACTCTCATGAAAAGCTTTTATTTGAGTACCCACATGCATTTTCATATATTTTTTATATATACATATATATAATATATATAAATATATGAAAAATACATGTGGGTACTCAAATGAAAGGTCTCGATGAGTGTAATATCAAAATGAGCTTATACCTTAAAAAATTTCAATAGTTCACAAAATACAATGTCTTTTCTTAATTATTGATATAAGCTCATCCCGATATTACTCTCATGAAAAGCTTTTATTTGAGTACCCACATGCATTTTCATATATTTTTTATATATACATATATATAATATATATAAATATATGAAAAATACATGTGGGTACTCAAATGAAAGGTCTCGATGAGTGTAATATCAAAATGAGCTTATACCTTAAAAAATTTCAATAGTTCACAAAATACAATGTCTTTTCTTAATTATTGATATAAGCTCATCCCGATATTACTCTCATGAAAAGCTTTTATTTGAGTACCCACATGCATTTTCATATATTTTTTATATATACATATATATAATATATATAAATATATGAAAAATACATGTGGGTACTCAAATGAAAGGTCTCGATGAGTGTAATATCAAAATGAGCTTATACCTTAAAAAATTTCAATAGTTCACAAAATACAATGTCTTTTCTTAATTATTGATATAAGCTCATCCCGATATTGTATAATCCAAAATTATACTGAATATAATCCAAAATTATACTGAGTATAATCCCAAATTATACTGAGTATAATCTGGATTATACTGGATATTATCTAAAATTTTTTTTTCATTACAGATTACACTGAGTATAATATAGGAGAATATTAGCTATTGTAGAATTTTTCGTAAATTGGCGCGTTAATACCTTTAAATTTCTGAATTTTGCCGCTAGATGGCGCTCAAAGCGACCTTTCTCGCAGGTACATTGTTATTTGATGTATTTATATATATTAATGTTGATGAACAATTAATTATATGTACAGAAGATTTTTTAGAAGAAAATTCACGATATTAGAATGTAAATAATGACTTAAAATTTTACAGTTTCATAATTTTCGCGATTAATGAGTGAATAAAAATAATTCAAGCACTTTTCAGAGATATCCATCTATTTATGCATTTTAAAAATTTTCCCACACTATTTACAACCAACAATGAGCAAAAAAAAAAAAAAG
>JZSA01001980.1:0-41074 GCA_000956155.1 Cotesia vestalis | reverse complement strand
AAAAGAAAAAAAAAAAAAAAAAAAAAAATAAATCAACATAAACCTTAACCATAGGAAGGAAGTACGTGTCATATCTCAGAAGCGTGACGTGAAAATCAATGAGAATTTAAGCAAAATCATGATGAATTACTCATCATGTTATGATTGGTTTTTTTTTTTTTTTTTTTTAAATTAACATTTTATTGTATAGATTCTTTAATAATATATTTTATTATAATTATTATTACTTCCTACGATGCATTGAAATATTCCGTAGGCGTTGCAAGGTAACTTAGCTGATCAATGCAGATATATTACAACCTACACACTGTACTAATGACACAATAAACTACGCAACAAGAGAAACAAAGTACGGCCTTGATTGATCTAACCTAATTTACTTAACAATAATTAGATACATTGTTTTTTTTTTATTCATATCTATATTCTGTATCTGTTTATATTATCAACTACCTGTTTGCTGGTTGTTATATAATGTGCGATGTATGTACTTCGAGTACAAACACGGTAATAATACAAACTGCCAACCTGCAATCACTATGTGACTAAAGAGATCCATTAATTATTAATCAAATAGTTTTTAGTGATTTATCGGGATTTTTAATTAAGATAAAAGAAAAATTTTATTTTGAAAAATTATTGGGACAAAAAAAAATTTTTTTTATAAATTTAGAAAATTTTTATTGACATTTTTAAAGATATAAGCTCATCTTGATATTATACTCATCGAGACCTTTAATTTGAGTACCCACATGCATTTTTTTATATATTTCATATATTTAATATGTATATGATATTTAAGAAATATATAAAATATATGAAAAATGCATGTGGGTACTCAAATGAAAGCTCTCGATGAGTGTAATATCGAGGTGAGCTTATATCTTTAAAAATGTCAATATTTAAAAAAATATAAGGTCATTTTTTAATTATGTATTTTTAAAATTTATTATAATTAAAAAAATATTAATTTTATTCTTCTATGTACCTCTTCAAGACAAAAAAAATTAATATAAAGTCAACAAATGATTAATTTATCAGTTTGTCGAAACAATCTTCAAGTTTCAATAAATCTGTTTTATTTCTCCGTCCCTCTGTATAAGAGAAGATTATTCCGAGATTCCAGAAATAAATCCATCTATGTATAGATGAAATCTTTATCAGAGATGGTGCGGCGGTAGATTTAAGTGAAGAATGGAGGATACAATTCCAAAATAAAACTAAAAAAATAGAAAAGACTAGCCGAGCAAATGTTGCTGGTTGTTGTTGTTGAAGAGTGAGTTTGGTGGCCTGTTTTATAAACCGAGGAAAAACTTAGATGCGGTTGAGGTTGTTTAGTACAAGACCACGGTACATACCTACATACTATAGCAAACTACAGCATGAAACAGGAATACAGCTCGCGTTTATGTGGATGTGGATGAACTAGAGTTAAAAAGAGACAGGAGGATCCAAAGGAAGTCGCTGGCGATGGCGATGGTGATGGTGATGGTAAAAGCCAGTGGGAAAAGAGGTAGGGAACAAGCCAGAGTCAAGGCCGCTCACTGCTCTCCAAGAGAACTACTAACCAACACGGAAACCCTCGGCCAGCAACTGCTGCCTCAGCAAAACTCAACAATTCTTCACCTTCATATATATATAGATATATATGTTGGTACACGAGCCATCCCGAGGATACACTTAACTCTGGACTCTCATGTCTTCAGGATATTCACGTGTTTTATCTTCCATGTGTCTGTCTGTGTGTGGATCGTTTTGTTGGATGCAACGAGCTGAAATACCAAGTTAATATTCACCTGAGTGAAAACATCAGCTCACAACACAGCAACACACTGAGACACTGACCAACAGTGTTGTTACACTGGACCAAAAGACACCAACAGATTAACCTCCGCTGCTTTTATTCCATTCACCAACAATTTAATTAGGGTCACATTGATTTATATTTTATCATCAATTTTCATTTTTTTTTTTTTTCATTAAATTTTTTTACTTAATTCATAAAAAAAAAATAAGATTTTTAAATCCAAAAGATAATTTTTAAGAATTTTGAAAGCTTAAACTAAATATATTTTATATATTTTTATATATTATATATATATATATGTATAGATGGAAAATATATCAAAAATACAAGTAAGTACTTAAATGAAAGCTCTTGATGAGTGTAACATCAAGATGAGCTCATATCTTAAAAAATGTCAATAATTAAGAAATGACTTTGTATCTTGTCAACTAATGAAATTTTTAAAGATATAAGCTCATACAGATGTTACACTCATCGAGACCTTTCATTTAAGTACCCACATCAATTTTTCATATATTTATATATATTATATATATATGTATATAAGAAAAATATATCAAAATGCATGTGAGTACTCAAATGAAAGCTCTTGATGAGTGTAACATCGGGATGAGCTTATATCTTTAAAAATGTCAATATTTAAAAAAATACAGTGCAATTTAACAAAATTAATTATTTAATGAAGCAAAATTTTTGTTTATTTATAGTTCACAAATCTCGGCAGTCACATAGTGACTGCAAGGTTGATAGTTATTACTATTATTATCATTTTTATCATTATTGTCAGTCAAGAATTTTCATATAAAAAAATGTTTCCAGTTTTTTTTATTAAATTTTCAAAATTTGCCTTTTTAAATTTCTCTATAATAATTGAAAAATTTTTTCATTTTGTCTGCTATATTTTTTTAGGAAATTATATTTTTACGCGTACAAAAAATTTTTTCATAGAATATTTGCAAAAAAAAATTTTTTAACAATTTAAAATAATTATTTAACAAAAAAAAAAAATGTTTTAATTTTTAAAAATAAAAAAAAAATTAAATCTCTAAATTTAATGTAAAAATGAACCCTTCTATCATTACTGAGTGAATTCAACGATAGCTCATTGCTTCTGCAAATAAAATGGCATCGAACTCACTTGAAAGCTCTCCAATAAAATCTATACCGACTTTATTTCTTTTCTTACAACAAAAGTAATGGAGTAATTAGTAATCAGGTTACTTTGCTTTGTGAAAAATTCTTTGCATCAAATTTCCTCTTTATTATATTTATACTTGCAAAATTTGTGTTTATAAATAAATATACAGAATAAAACAGATAAAAATCTTAATTTCAGTCAAAAGGGGGGAAGATAATTTCTGTATAAAAATAAAAAATTAAGTAAATAGATAATAATTATCATTAAGAAGAGGGTGTTCCAGTTAAACACATAAATATAAGACACCCATGACCCGACATCACGATATCTGCACTACATTCGTGGGAAATAACATATTTTTAACTTTAGTTAGTTAATTTATTAAATAATATCCAGCAAGTTAGATCATAAGATTAGTCGGTAAGTTTTTAGTTTATTTCTTTAAGCCACTAATTACGGATGCTCTTTATAAAGAGTGCGAAGATTTTTTTTTTTTTTATATATTAATTTAATTAGCTAGCAAAAATATTTATTGTTTTTTTGAGTCATTTATTTAATTGCCGCAATGACGAAGCTCACTTTTTGTTGATATTTAATTCGGCAATTAACGGACTCGTTAATGGATTTTTTGTTAGTGTTTTTAGAAATAAAATAATTTGCGATAAAAAATATAGTAATAGGATTTTTATGTAACTCAGTAAGATAATTTTTTTTCAATAGAAAAAAAAATTAATATGAGCTGTAAATTTAAAACTGACATTTATAATTTTATTTTTTTTAATTTAATAATTTTTATAAATGAAAAAAAATTTTTTTGCAATTATTTTTAAGGCTAAATTGTTCAGAATTGGCATAAAAAAATTTAAGCGCGTTTTTATTAAAGAAACGTGCGCTAGCGCCACCAAGCGAGAGCGTCAGTGAACTAAAAGTTTGTCCGCTTTAATTTTTGACCATTATATCGTGCTAGTGCAATAAAATTCTAAAAAAAAATTGTATTTTTAAGGAAATTCACGCAAAGTAGTCAAATTTTTAAAACTTCTTGAAAATTTATAAATTTAGCCCAATAATTAATAAAAAAAAAATTTTAAAAAGGCTACTTGGATCTCCTTAAAGTGAAATATAAGATTTAAACAAATCAGGGAGTTGTACACACCCAAAAAAATCCGTTTTAAATTTATCTACGTAATATATATTATTCACGTATGAAATAAATAAAACTGATGATGGTCTATAGTACGGTATGCAATAGTAGTTGCGCAAGAAAATTGCCAGTCAGCCATGGCCTTGTCCGCCAGCACTAAGTAGAGAGGGAAGTTAAATAGAATAAGTATAAAAAAATTACAAGTCAGCTTCTTCTTATTTTTATTATTATTATTATCATTATTATGTTCTTCTTTTTGGTCTTCAATGTATTGAGCTTGACTTTACTTACATAAACTTATTTTTCATTTCGTTCCATTCTGTTCTTGTTCCATACCTTTACTCCTTTTTATTTAGTTAAACTATAGAGTAGAGTACAGCACAGTACAACCAGTAATTCCCTCTCACTTTATTCTTTTAACCTCTTGCTCCTTCAGTACGATGAGAAAATCAAGTCCTTCTTTATACTTCTGTCCTTGTTGTCTTCAATCCGTTTTCTTTATTATTTTTACACGCTCTCAACCTCCAAGTCCAAGACGTCGTTTCTCTCATATATGTACAAGTTACTGTCTACATATACATGTAATCTACATTTATATATATATATATATATTTATATACTACCAATACATATATAAGTTGACTTATATAGTCGACCGCGTGATTCACATTCAAGTCACGAGAGTGTTCAGCAGCAAAAGCGAAACGCCCGACCTTATACTTTAGCTCTCTGTACGTGATACACGTGCGAGAAGAACATTTTATAGTGTAGGTATGTAAGGTAACATAAGTATAGATTTTATATTTTAATCCTATACTACACTTATTATTATTATTATTATTATTATTAACCAGCAAATTCAGATTTATCAATATTATTAATAATAATAATAATAAACTCCGAAATTGTTCTCAATAATTATTATTATTTGATAATTTTGAATTTTTTAATTCTAAAAGTGATCATAATAATAAATTATGTCAATTTTTAAAGATATAAGCTCATCCTGACATTGCACTCATCAAGACCTTTCATTTGAGTACCCACATCAATTTTTCATATATTTTTATATATTATATATATGTATATATGAAAAATATATCAAAAAGACAAGTAGGTACTTAAATGAAAGCTCTTGATGAGTGTAACATCGAGATGAGCTCATATCTTAAAAAATGTCAATAATTAAGAAATTACTTTGTATCTTGTCAACTACTGAGATTTTTGAAGATATTAGCTCATTCTGATGTTACACTCATCTAGACCTTTCATTTGAGTACCCGCATCAATTTTTCATATATTTTATATATTTTTATATATCATATATATATGTAAATATGAAAAATATATCAAAATGCATGTGGGTACTCAAATGAAAGCTCTTGAAGAGTGTAACATTAATATGAGCCTATATCTTTAAAAATATCAATAGTTAAGAAAGTACAGTGCAATTTAACAAGACTCATTATTTAACAAAAAAAAATTTTATTTATTTATAATTCACAAGTCACAAGTTGCTAATTATTATTGTTATTTAGCTGCTTTAATTTAAATAACAATGAGAAATTGATTGTTATTATTATTATTATAATAATTATTTTAATAAAACACATTTACTAATGTTTGTATATTTATATTTAAGTAATTAGTGTGACGGAATTGATATCGAACTGAGTTTAGTGATGTAGACGACGCGTCGACGATGTCGTTGATTCCTTGCTCATGTATAGATATGTATATATAATACTGGTTGCCGCATCGTTGATCGACCCACCGCGTTCAAGTCCAGACTGCTCTGACGTTGGACGTGAATTCATTCATTGCCAACGTTCAAATACACATACATTACTATGAAGGCAGATATACATACACTCGGTGGTTATATATTGTTAGTGTGTACTCTTCCAAGCACACTTATACTCTTAAGTGTGTATTGTGCCCGATTAAACTTGGACTTGATGATGAGTGAAGTTAATGTTTGACTTTATGTCTCCGAGATCATTTTTCATAATTTAGCATTAATTTATCAGACGTTTATAATAATTTATTATTTATTTTAGTTAAATTTTAAATTTATTTAAAATTTTTTAAATTATTAATAAATGTTTTTTATAAATATTTTTTTTCTATAAAATATTTAACATATAAAAAAAAAAATTTCTTCTCGAAAAATTTTTTGGTTCAAGAATATTAAAAAATACTTCGTTTTTTTTTTTTTAATTAAATATTAAAAAAAAAATTTTCAAGTCTTATAAAATTAATTTAAATATTCTTCTAAACCTTCAGACTATTTTTAGTCTTTTCATTAAAAAAAAAAAAACTAATAATTTTGCTCCAAAAATATCTTCAAAGATCAAAGACATTGTTAGTCAAGAAGACAAACTTTGACAGCTCAATTAAAATTTAACTAAAACCAAAATTATTGTTTTAATAATATTTAATAACAAAAAAAAAAATGTCTCAATTTTCCCATACTTTCTCTTTCCTAATTTTCATCACATCCGTAATAAATCACCGAACGAACCCGGGTATTAAAAACTTAAAAAGCAATCTCTCGTAATCATTAACGAGAAATTCCAACTAAGACTTTTATTTATAAGTAGGTCAACGTGGCCGCGTTACGCGATGACGATTTTCTCTTACCCGGCATCGTATCATATCGCAATCCTTATACCTACTCACCAATATATATATATATATATATAAGAATGTAAGAGTATAAGAATCTAAGAGAGTTGGAGAAGAGTCATTGGACTAGTGATTCAATTTGGGAATCCCCAGTATAAGATCAGGATCTCTTCCCCCAGTCTTCAAATGGGAATCAAAATCCTCGACAAAATAAATTGCTATTACTGTTATAAAAATAAAATCTTTAAGGTCAAGGATAGCTATTAAGAAAGCATAATAATAATTCTTTTTAAAAAATATGTTTGAATTATTATTCTGATTGAAGCAGATAAATAACAATAATAATTAGCAACTTGTGACGTGTCAATTATAAATAAATAAAATTTTGTTTTATTAAATAATGAATTTCGTTAAATTGCACTGTACTTTTTTAACTATTGACGTTTTTAAAGATATAAGCTCATTTTGATGTTACACTCATCGAGAGCTTTCATTTGAGTACCCACATGCATTTTCATATATTTTTCATATATACATATATATAATATATATAAATATATGAAAAATTGATGTGGGTACTCAAATGAAAGGTCTCGATGAGTGTAATGTCAGGGTGAGCTTATATCTTAAAAAAATGTCAATAGCTCACAAGATATCTGTTAAATTGCACTGTACTTTTTTAACTATTGACGTTTTTAAAGATATAAGCTCATTTTGATGTTACACTCATCGAGAGCTTTTATTTAAGTACCCACATGCATTTTTTATATATTTTTCATATATACATATATATATAATATATATAAATATACGAAAAATTGATGTGGGTACTCAAATGAAAGGTCTTGATGAGTGTAACATCGGGATGAGCTTATATCTTTAAAAATGTCATAAAAATTGATATAATTTATTATTATTATCATTATTATAATAGTTGTAAGAATTTTGAATTGGCTAATAATAATAATAAAGTTCCGAACTTATTTTAAAAAATTATTCTCATTATTATTTAACAATCTAAAATTTTTTTAATTAAACTATTAATAATAATAACAATAATAAAATATCCGTAGTTAATAGCTGAGCATTGAGCCGCTGCCGCCACCTGTTCGCCCGCGGAATCATCAACAGATGAGCTCTTTCTTCTTATTCTTCTCAATATAATCTTCTATCCTTTTCTTTTAATTTTATTTCTCTCTTGAATCCAGAGAACCTTCTATCCCATCTTAACTCGTCTGAAGCCAAACACTCATCAACAAGCGTTCGAGTTACTCGCGAGTGAGAGTGACCTACTGACCTCTCTACTCTTGACGACGTATCCTCCCTACTTTTTTTTACAACCATTACATCCAAAGTTAAGCCCAAGCTATTACAAGTGTTTGAAAGCTATTAAATGACACATTCTTTAATTTATTTTATATAAATACTGTATTTTTATTTTTATTTTTATTTTCAGAAGGAATTTATAGATTTAAAAATAATTCGGATCGATGGTAAGAATTCTTCATTACTTTCTTTTTATTTCTTATTTTAATTTTTTTTTAATTCTCGTGAAAGTTTATTGAAAAATTTGAATTTAAGTTAAATTTTTATTTAATTTTTAATTCAAGTGATGCATTGATCTCATTTCTCCACAATCTACAGCACAGCAGTAGATTAATTTCACTTGGCTCGTCTTTTTCACACTTCACACTCGACATATTTTTATTTCATTCCATTTTATTATTATTATCATTATTATTCGCGTGAGATATCAACTTTTGGCCGTGAAAGTTTGCGTTGATAAGGCGCCGGGTTTAACAAAAAAAAAAAAAAAAAAAAAAAAAATTGCTCTATTTATATTTATAATACTTGTTTTTTTTTTTTTTATTTTGAGTGTTATTTTTACGGTTTATTTTTGTCGAGTTACAAGCTCGTATTTGAGGAATGTCAGACTTTTTTTTGCGGCTTTACTTCTAAGTAACATCTTCAATTTTTATTATTGATTGTAATAAAAAATACAAGATAAAAATTTATTTATCAATTGCCTAATGATCTATCATAAGGATGCATCGCTTAATTCGCGGTAATATTGAGACCCGTCAAGAATATATTTTATCTTTCAGTGACTCTCAATTATTTTTTTTTTTTTTTCATATATTATTTATTATTTATTACTGATAATTTTTTTAAATTATCATTTATCAATTTTAAATTAATAAAAAAATTCGTTGAATTTTTATTTTGATAAAAAAAATTTTTTTTAAGCTTATTTTATAAAAAAAAAATTTATTTATGAAAAAAAATTTTTAAATTAATTTAAAATTGAAAATAATTTTTTTAACTTATAAAAAATTTTTTGGAATAAAATAATTGATGAAAAAAAATTTTTAATTTAAATTAAAATTGAAAATAATTTTTTTAAACTTATAAAAAATTTTTGGAGTAAAATAATTGATAAAAAAAAACTTTTGAAATATTTACTAATAATTTAAAAACTTTTTCTGAAGACTTAAAAATTACCAAATATACTTTTATGAACAAGCTCAAAAAAAGTTTTGATTAACTCAATAACAGTTTCACAAGATTACCTAATATGGCCTCGTTTTTTTTTTTTTTCTTTATAAAGTTTTAACAAAGAAAATGTTCTTTTAAAAATTAAATTTTGAAAGTAAAACTTTTTTTAGATTTTCATAAATTAATAAATTTAATTATTATTTTTCTTTAAAAAATTTTTAAAAAATAAATCTTTTATCAAACATTTTAGAAAAAAAAAAAATTTAATCAAGCTTTAGAGTCATACTTTTTCAAATGAATAATTTATAGTACTTAAGTTTTATTTTGAATAAATAAATGAAGTATTCATGGAATAAAAATGTCAAGAGAAGTTATAATTTAATCAGATTAAAATTAACAGACATAAAAAATTTTTTAATAAAAATTAAACTGATTTAAAAGGAAAAATTTTGAACCAAGAATTTTTTTTTAATTCCATTATTTTTAACTAAATAAAAATTTTTTTTAGTTAATTTAAGACAGTGAAGTTCAAAATAATTTTCGAGGTTCAAAATTTTTTTTCTCTTCAATAAAATAATTTTTTTTTAATTATTTTAAAAATATAAATTTTCCAAAAAAAATTTTTTTATAAAATAAAATTACAAAATTTCATTTTTCCTACTTAGAAAAAAATTAAAATATTTTTAATATTATTAATAAATTAATTAGTTAGTAAAAAAAAAAAAAAATCACTGCCTTAAAAAAAATAAGAGGAATTGCGAACCGCTGATTCAAGGCCAGGGTCTGAGTAAAGACCACTGATTATTCCTCACAAAAACAAAACGCATCATCATGAATAATAACAATAAATAAAAAAAATTGATGATATCAATAAAATACCTTCAATAGTAAGAACACTAGGCGAGGAAGATTCGCTGATGGGCAAAATCGTAGAAGCCGCAGGTAAGTGGTCATTATTATTTTGATTGCTATTCTGGAGTCCTCTGTGCAGGTCCAGGTCCCAGAGTTGTAACTCCTCGTTCCTGATCGCGCTGTCAGGGGTCGCCGGATTGAACTGCGGGGGTGGCGACAAGACCCCGCTGCTCGTTACTTCGGGACTGGACTCCTGGAGCCCGACGAGCCGGCCACCCCACCGACGCTTTACACCCGCCATTGGCACCCTCGGCACCGTTTGTAACATCATCACTACACCCTTGCCCTCGTCTTCTTCACTTTTTCGCTCCACTTTGTACGTTTTTTATTATTTTTATCACACGTATTTTTTCCACTCACTCCCAGAATTTTTTTTTTTTTTTTTAATTCAAAATTATAATTTATGCCAAACTAATTTTATAAATTATAATTATTTAACATATAATTTTGTAAATAAATAAATAAATATATAATTAACGCACTTTAAGTCGGTGATAAACATTGCGTAATCACTTGAATTAATTCCTCGTAAATTAGCACAGTCAAGTGAATAAAAGGTCCTTGACCACATGTATACTCATTATCAACTGTCAAATCAACATTTTTTTTTTCTGGAAAAAAAAATTTCTTTTTTATTTTCTTGTGATATATATTGAAGATTTATTATGTGATACTGAAATTATCTGACGGCTAACCATTTTAAATAAATAAATATATTTTTATTTTTTTTTAATATTTTCTGAATTTTTTAATTTTTTAATATCAAATTTAATTTAGCAGATATTTAATCATTTTAAGAAACAAAATTTGACGTTAATTTAATTTTAAACGTCTAAAAATTTTTAATTACTATTAAATTATAATAAATAATTTTTTTTTCAGTTTTCAGACTGTTTTTTAATTAAAAAAAAAAAAAAATCACAATATAAAATTTCTATTAAATTACAACAAAGTTACACTCATTTTTTTAAGACACTAAAATCAGCTGACATTAGAAATTTATTTTACAATTTCACAAAAATAAAATTATTATGTAAAAAATTTTATTCAAAAATCAGTTGTCAACTAACTTCAGAATAATAAATTTTTTGAACATTGAAGTTAGCAGTTTTGATCATTTTTTAATTATTTTTTAATAAAAAAATTTGTTTTGAAAAATTATTTAAAAAAAATTGCATTTTTAATTTTTTAAAAATTTCTACATGTCAATTTTTTTCATGACATTCAAGTTAGCTGTCACTTGACAATTTTTTAATTATATTTAACAAATAGATTTGTTCCATAAAATTATTTAAAAAAAATTTAATTATTTATTTTTAAAAATTTTTACATATTAATTTATTTTCCTACTTTTTTTTTTCGCCACAATTTTTTTGTTAAAAAAATTTATTAAATTATCAAATATCTGCTAAATTAATTTTCATTGATTTATGACACTGAAGACAAATATAAAAATTTTTTTAGACATTTATAGCAATTAAATTATTATAAAAAAAAAATTAAATTAAAAAGTTTCACATGTAAAAATTAATAAAAATTACAAGTGAAAATTTTTAAAAGAATTTTTTATTGTAATTGATTTATTAAAAAAATTTTTAAAATTAACAGCTGACTGTTAACTTCCATGTGTTAAAAAAAATTATTAAATAACTGCTAAATTAATTTCAAATTTTTCTCAAAAAAAAGAATTATGACACTAAAGTTAGCCGACGATTTTAATTTTTTGATTTTTTTTTCAATAATTAAATGAAAACAAAAAAACATTTTTCAAAAATTGCACTTACTGTTTTTAAAGTCTTTTACAAATGACAATTTTTTTTTTTTAATTCATTTTTTCAATAAAAAAAATTTTATTAATTTTTAAATGTCGGCTAACTTAATTTTCATGAATTAATTTCAGTACCACGACATACATAAATATAAATATAAATTACATTATAATAAATTGTTGAACTAATAATTATTCTTCTTAAAATATCTTATTTTCTTCTTCCTCTTCTTTTTCTCCGTTCCCGCCGTAACTTATTTAGTTAATTTTATTCTCAAACTTTTAAATCCACAGATCGAAATAAAATAAAAAAAAAAATAAAACAAGTAGCAAGTATCACATACACCCACAAATATATAACACAGCATGTATGTAATGTAACTCTCCTAATGGCGCCCGCGCTGTGTTGGTCATCGAGGAAACGGGGTCACGATCGCGTTAAAGAGAACGCATACACACGTCGCCTAATCTCTCGCCGTGAAAGTGTCAGTTTTAAATAAAATACTTTTAAAACAAAATGGACGTTTTAGTTGAACACAATTTATATTAAATAAAAAATATCTTTTTTTTATCTCACTGTTATTTTTAATATTATTATTATTATTATTTTAAATAATAATAATAGAGTAAATAATTAAGGTATATATAATATAGAACACAATAAACGTTATCACGACGACGCTCCGCCACTGACTGAAGCACTGGGACCGCAGAGCCTTGAGCAGACGCTCCTACTCTCAACAACACACTCCTTCTCTTTTTTTATCGTTCTCACTTGCAAGCTACAAGCCATGCCACCACTCCACCTATCGTTTGTGTCGGGCTCTCGTTTCTCGTATCGATGCTCAGACTCAACACTCAACACTCTACACACTAACACCACTCAGACTTTACTTTCACTGTCAACGTTGTAAATAACAAAACACTTTTTTAATTAATTGTTTTTTTAAATAAATTATTCTTTTTTTTTCTCGAGAAATTTTTAAAAAATGCGCGCTGGTTTTTTTTGACTGACAAGATGGCGGACAAATTTATAAAACTGAAGTTAGCAGTCAGCTGTTGATGTTAAAAATTTTTTTAATAGATTAATTACAATTAAAAAATGGTTCTAAAAATTTTCACAGGTAATTTTTATTAATTTCTACATGTAAAACTTTTTTATGAAAATTAAAGTAGCCGACATTTAAAAATTTTTAGAATTTTTTTTTATCAAAAAAATTATTATAAAAAAATTTTTTAAAAAATTGTAAGTAAAATTTTTTACAAATATTATTTTGTTTTAATTTAATTATTAAAAAAAAAATTAAATAATTAAAAATGTCGGCTAACTTTAGTATCATGACAAATTTGATGATACTGAAGTTAGCTGACATTAAAAATTATTTTAAAATTTTATAATAATGCGATTATTATAAAAAAAAATTAAATAAAAAAATTTCACATTTAAAAATTAATAAAAATTACAAGTGAAAATTTTTAGAAGCATTTTTTTATTGTAATTAATTTGTTATTAAAATTTTTGAAATTGACACCTGACGGCTAACTTCAGTACTATTAAATTTGTCCGCCATTTTGTGAGCCAAAAAAAACCGGCGCGACAACGGTAGTAGTCAATGTTCGATAAATTGAAATAACAAGCCCATAAAAATTTATAAAATTAAAAAATAAATAGTATGTGAGGCCTTAATCGCTAAAATTTTGAAAATTAAAAAAAAAAACTAGTTAAATACAAAAATTAATTTGACTTTTGTAAATTAGCCGTTAGTAACCTGTCCGTGATTTGACAGCGCTATATTTCGGGTGTTTACATTTTAATTCGCACAATATAACCTCAACCGCGTTCAAGTTTTTGCAGTCAGTGTAAATAAATAAGTGAATTAAAAATGTTTAGTCATAAAACCATAACAATGTAATGTCTCATGGCAAGAATGCAAGTATTTTTTAATTATTGTTTTATTTTTCAATTATCAAATATGAAAATTTGTTGACAATAAATTAACTAACAAGTGTGAATGAAAAACATAAGTGCGTTAAAGTTTAGTGTGAATTTATTGAATGGTCTGAAGCTCGCGCGCTACGCAACGTTGTCAAATGTTCTGACTCCATTTAAATGTAAGTTACTTAAAAATTTTCTGTGATTTTATAATTTTAATTTCTCCATAAATTCCACGGCAATCTATATATTTTATTGCAAAAAATCAAACCTCAATATTTCGAAAATCTTATTTTGATTTTTTTTTTACTCCATTTTAATTTTAAATTATTATTTAACAGAGATAGCGAGTATTTTTATTGGAAATTCAAGTTATTTATGAACAATGTTAGTATTTAAAGATAACATTGTTTTTTATTGTTGTATTTAATAAATTCTTTTGTTTTTTTTAGCTTCAACTTGGAAAACATAAGTGGAGATTTATGACACGCTTGGAAATTTTTCAGGTAATTGATATTTATGTTTCTTAATTTTTAATTATATATTCTGATAATTAATTCGTAAATTTTGAGATTGATTTTATAATTCACAAGCTTTTTTATGTGATAAGAAAAACAGGTGTAAATTTATATCAGCTGACGGCTGGAAATTTTTTGATTTTGTTTAAAGCTGTGAGGAAATGAAGGAAAAAATAAGATGAAAATAAAATTAGCTGACATCTTAAGATTTTTATTATTGACATTTTTGAAGATATAAGTTCATCCTGATGTTACGCTCATCAAGAGCTTTCATTTGAGTACCCACATGCATTTTGATATATTTTTTATATATACATATTTATAATATATATAAATATATGAAAAGTTGATGTGGGTACTCAAATGAAAGGTCTTGATGAGTGTAACACCAGGATGAGCTTATATCTTAAAAAATGTCAATAGTTTACGAGATACAGGGTCATTTCTTAATTATGTATCTAGAGACAGAGCATTTTTGAATGCAGCCTTAATATTTATCATCATAAATTGACTATTGGTGAAAATGATATGAAACCATAAAAAGACACAACTCCAGGTCAAGACTTTTCCAATGATACCATTTCTTGTGTCAAAAAAAATTTTTTTTTCGCTCAAAAAAAATAATTAGGAAGAAAAATATTTTCTTGGCTCAAGTGAAATTGTTTTTCTGTGTATTTCAATGAACCAATACTAAGAAAATATTTTTTTAAATTTCATCAAATATTTTTTTACAATTTTAACGTGTGGAATAATAATTTTTTTTTTTTTTTTATTTTTAATGATAATTTTTTAGATTTTGATTTCGAAAAATTATTAGAAGTCTGTTTAAAAATTACTAAATTAAAGTAAAAAAAAAAAAAAATGACTGGAAAAGTATTCCAGTCCCCAAACATCAAAGTAATAGTAATTACACAAAATATGTCGGTCAGGAAGAAATAGGTTAAAAGGTGAGAGGGGTAAGGTGACGTCACACCTGTTACACCCCATGCATGCGGTCTGTGCAATTTCCCCTGTGCTGATAGTTGGTTGCTCTACATCTATCCGGCGTCTAGCCTGGTACTCAACAGAACAGAACTCTATTCCGCGGCTTAGTAGACAAAGACAGGGACGGGGACGAGGTCGGGCTGGGTTCCAATCCGGAGAATGTTAAATCAGAGAAGTGGGGACAGCAGACGTCGACGTTAAGGAGGCATCGGGACCAGCCGGGAATATAGGAAGACTCGAGAGGGTTGTGCGCGAGCGTTTGGTTTACGTTTGTGTACCCAAGTATATATTCTGGGCTGGTAGCTCTCGGGTGGGTCATGGCCAGGAAAACCAGGTCAACAGTGGTGGCACCCAGTGTACTACGAGCCTCCAATAGTGTCACGATTCTGGGTCGGGCTCTCACCAAATAGGTCACGCTGAGGCTCACTTTCGGTTCCAACTTATCCTGGATTTTATTTTCGATCTGCCGGGAAATAATTTCATCACTTACTTATGCAATTATTATTATTATTATTATTATTATTATTATTATTAATATTATTATCAGATAGATCAATGATAATAATTGTTTGCTAAGGTAGAATAAAACTAGCCAAGGTCTAGGTGGCTAAGGAGTGCCACTGACGTAACTTTTCCGATATTATAAATGTATTTATTTCTTCGCTGGATGTTATGAAGGCATATGAGTTTTAATTCCACTAAAGAAACTCTACGGATAAATATTTTTCTGAAGAAGGAAAATGAAATATTATTTTTGGAAGTGATAATAATAATAATGGAGAGTAACCTCGAACTTGACCGGAGATATTGGGAATTTTTTACGATTAAAAAATGTCAGTAATTAAGAAATTACATTGTATTGTGTCAAGTATTGAGATTTCTCCAGATATAAGCTCATTTTGATGTTACACTCATCGAGAGCTTTCATTTGAGTACCCACATGAATTTTTCATATATTTTATATATTTTACAAATATCATAAATATAAAATATGTAAAATATATAAAAAGTACATGTGGGTACTCAAATGAAAGATCTCGATGAGAGTAACATCAGAATGAGCTTATTATATATTGAAAAATATTGTTAGTTGACATAATACAATGTAATTTCTTAATTATTGACATTTTTAAAGATATAAGCTCATCTGGATGTTACATTAATCGAGACTTTTCATTTGAGCACCCACATGACATTTTTTATATATTTTATATATTTGATATTTATGATATTTATGAAATATATAAAATATATGAAAAATTGATGTGGGTACTCAAATGAAAGGTCTCGATGAGTGTAATGTAAGGATGAGCTTGTAACTTTATAAATCACACATATATTTGTTTTGATAAATTTATAAAATAGAACTAGTTGCAATCATCTAACTTTCGATTATATAAATGGATTTTTAAAAAATTACACAATAAAAATTTCTATCTATAGAAAGTAAATAATAAAAACTTACCAGACAATTTATATAAATTTTCCATTAAATCAAAAAAAGTTTATTGTAACATTTCTTTGCGCAATACTAAATTTTTATGTTTTTCCATTTCATTGAATTCTACAGAATTCTTACATGAATTTAACCTATTGGAATCGTATACACAATTTGAAAACTACAGAAAATATTTTTTCGGCAGTAGTAATCCCTACTTTGATGATCGTCTTTATACTTTTTATTTTCTGGGCAATAAAAATAAATTCCCGAAATCTCCGACCCCTAGCAGCTGATTTCCACCGTATATTTTCGTGGAATAAAAATAAATGCCAAGAAAAATTTCGTAACTGAAGCTAATGCTGAATAAAAAAGACATGAAATTTTTTCAATGAGTTTTAATTAAAAATAAATTGTTTCGATTAAAACAACTAATGGTGTGTTGAAAAAAATGAAAATTTTTTAAATATCCTTGCGTTTCACTTGAATATGTGAAAGTATATTTTTATGTACCATTTAGTGATTCATAGACCCAAAATTTCACTGCTTAAGACCCTACATAATAACTACATATGTGCACCGTAAATATCCTCCTCGATAATTCGACATATGCCTGACCCGGCTTTGTCCGGTCTACAGTCAATTTTATTTTTATTCGTCCGGGAGGTAGACGGAAAAATTATTTTTCCTTTCAAAAGTTAAAACTTTTAAAACTTTCGACTTAATTTTATTTAAAATAGTTTTTTCTTGGGATCGGTGGCAAAAGTGAGAGATTTATGCATTAGATTCTCGACTTTAACTTGAGAAAACTTTAGTTATTATACTTATTTATTTATTATACTTTATCAAAAGAAAATTTATAACACGATTCGATTAAAAAGATTGCATTTAAATGAGTAATTTTAAATTTTACAGAAGCTATTTTCTGTTTGAAATTAAAAAAAAAATTTGGGAACGATTAAAATCAAAATGGTCTATTTTCAATAATTTTTTTTATATAATAATAATAAAAAAAAAAAAAAATAATAATAATAATGATTATTATTTTTATTATAGTTGTAAAAAAAAAAATAAAATGTGCACGTCGTACGCGAACGACCACCGCGTGTCCCTGAGATTGTTTTTGCAGCGTGAAGAACACTGATCAGACCTTACATTTCTACGAACAAACGACGTATATACACATTGCATTACACTTGGCAATTTATTCCATATGATTCATAATTACAAGATTTAAAAGTTTTTTCGATCGTGTAACTTTTTCCAACTTACATTACAGTATTTATTTCTTTTAGATAAATTAGTTAGATTAATTACACAGTGGACAGATAAAAAAAATTGAACTTGACAATAGTAAGACTGATGAAATTATTTATTAAATAATAGTATTAAAAAATATAATAATTTATTAATTATTAGGCTACGTACACAGAAAAAAAAATTTACTTGAATCAAGTAAATAATTTTGAAGAATTTAATTTTCTTAATTTGAGTAAAAAAATTCTTAAACTAAGAAATTTTACTTAGTTCAAAAATTTTTTGTCTTGATTCAATAAAATGAAACTCTTCAAAATTATTTTCTCCGTTCAAGAATTTTTCTTTTGATTCAAATTAATTTTTTTTTCAGTGTAGATTAAATTCCCAAATTTTCCGTAAGCTTTAAAAATTTGACTCCTTTACATGGATTTCCTTAAAAAAATTTTTTTTCCGAGTTTCCACAGTAATTATTATTTCCTCATGAATTAATTAAAAATCAGCCAATTCGACAATTAGTCTAAAAATTACCATAAAAAAAATATTTACGCTCGAGTATTAATTTCTACGACGTACATAAAATTATTCACATTATGATTAATGATAAATGGTAAAACGATTTTAAGTGATAGTGATAATGGCGTTAGAATGTACTAGCTAGACCGGACATGATTACAGAGCAACGTGAAGCTTGGTTGAACATCCCGAGGACTCGGGCACGCATCAAGGCCTTGTCTACATCAACATATACATTCTACATTTTATTTAATATTTAACAATTACACACACGTGAGTCTGTGTGTATCAGTAGACTCTAATTTATTCATCCGAAGAAAAAATACAAGAGAACACACTGACCTGTCGACTTTGTTCGAATTGACGATTATAATTTTTATTTTTAATTCAAAGCTGAAAATGTATGATCATATAACTTACTCGTATGCAGTGAGGTACTCGGACAAGTGCACTACTCACCTGAAAAACAAAAAAAGATTTATTATAGATACATACACACACACTCAAAAAACTTTTTTTTTTTTTTTTTTTTTTTTTTGTGTCAGTTAATTTAACCAGCGTGAATATTTATTTTATTATTAATGTGTGTATTTATTATTGGGTGTGTAATTAAAATTTATTTCAATTGTGATAAAGGCTGGATGAAATATGAAAGCAGCATTATCTTTGACACTTCTTATCAATTCTCTAAATTAGATACTAATTAACGACCTACTTTTTTTTTATTGTGTATAATTTATCAAGAAAATCTTTGTTGCTTTTTTTTTTTTAATTTTTTTTTTCTTTTTGGTCCCAGATTTCTTTGAGAAACTTTTTAGTATCGAAAATTGAAAGTACAGAAGTCAATAAAAAGAACTTATTTAAAAAAATGAACAAAAAATCACTTCAACTTCGTGACTGGATCACAATGTCGATGCTCGTAAATAGAAAGTGGTTAGCCAATGGTTTCCGTTTCAATAAAGCGCTCCGAAATTTTTGAAGCAACTCTTCATTTACAAAAAAAAAAAAAATTTTTTTTTTTCCATTATTGTGCACAAATATAAAGTATTACTTTGAAAACATCTGTTCTTGTATTTGGACGTTGAAAATATTCAGTTTTAATAATGGCAGGAAGGAATTCTCAGGGGGGGGGGCTTCGCGTACACGCTCTAAAAAATACTCTAGTTTCCTCTTGACAGATGATATTATTTATGTTTATGAGAAATTATAAGAATTTTTGGTTTTATGAAATATTTATTTTTGAAGATTTGTGACACATATACTTTTACATTCAGAGACTTAGAATTTAGATTTAAACAACCTTCTTAGACAAGCTTATAGTCGTATGAAATTTAGTTAAAATTAAAAGTCATTATTTTGTTAAACATAAAAAATATATACTGAGTCATCTAATTGAAACTACTTTTAATTGCGGGATTAAAAAAAATTCAAACTTTGACAGTTTAATATTAAAATAATAAGACATATCCTGATGAAATTTAAAATCATTCTTATTTTTAAGTTTTTTATATAATTTTAAGAATAATAATTTACTTAGAACATTCAAAACATGATCACTGAAGTTATAAAAATTTATTTAAACCGATTAATTGCTATATTTACAGAAAAAAGTGCTATTAATGGCTTACACTATGAATTTTTCAAGTATTTATGGAGGATTAAACACGATAACTTTTGAAAAAATCAATTTTTCAACTCTATTTATTTTTTAATCTCCTCATCTGCCTTATGGGAAGTTTCGTAATGAAAATTGCAGCTTAATATTGTTTTTTTTAATTATAATTAATTTTTTTCGGCTGGCAGTTGTCGAAATTTTCAGTCCTTTGAGCAGCCATATAGAAAAATTAATTTTTAAATACAGCTTGAAGACAGCTGATACTATACTCAATTGTTTCGCTCGCTGACCAAAGGCAATACACTTTTTAATTGGTTCTTTTTTTATGATTCACTTATCGGAACGAAAGAGGGCGTTCAATTCGTATGAAAAAAAATTCTAACCGCGGGAAAATTCAAACGAGCTTTAAAATTGAATTGTAAATAAAATAAATTTCTTGTAATTTATTTGTAATTAACTTATTGTTAAAATTATTTTTTTAATTTATTCTTGTACTGTACTGTAGATTATTATTTTTTTTCTATCGACGTTTGATAAAAAATTATAAAAAAATTGAAAATAGTATTTAAACTCAACTTTGATCTATATTCATCAATCTTTAAAATACAAATCAAATTAATTTTCTTCACGTATAATAATATCAAATTTATTATTATTAATAATTTTGAATTTTTATAATAATAATAATAATAATAATAATAATAAAAGATGAACTTAATAGATGAGAAAAATAACAAAAAAAAGGATTTGACGAATAAGTAACACTGAAAAGTTTTTTCATTCAAGCATAACAAAACTTTAAAAAGCAAAAGGTCAAGGTACGAAAGCAAATCTTAAGGTTCACTCTAAAAATAAACAGACGCATCAGGTGGATATGGGCGTTGCTGATGTGAAAGTCCATCTGCACGTCGTAGTCTACTCACTGTGCGCCTTCTGCCCATACTACCATACACTGTTTTCTAAAGAGATATTCAAAAAAAACGTTTCTAACGTTCTAAAACTTTAAAGGCACACAGACACAATGCATAGGTGTATACAGAAGTATATGTTTATAAATTGGTCCATTGGTCCCTTCCTCAAGATTTCGTAGAAAGGCCTCATTATTTCGTATACCTGAATACTGGTATCTTGCTTCACAGATGAGACTTGGCATTCTTTCACAGATTAAGGTTACTAACCTTTTATTTATTTCGGTGCTTTTTTTTTTTTTCTATAACTTTCGAAAGTTTCAAACGGTCAATATTTCGTCATTTTTTTTTTTTTTTTTATAAATTTTATTTTTTACTATTTTATTATGATTTTTTTTTTATTAATAAATATTTATTAAGAGTTAATAAATTACTTATTAACTGTTTATAAATATTTAATAAATCTTAAGATGTTAAAAAATTATTTATTAACATTTATTAAAGCTTATTAAATTTTTTTATCAGTGCAGTATAATTTTTTAAGCAACAATTAAAAGAAATTAAAACTATAATTTAATTCCAGAAAAAAAATTTTTATTCTTCCTTTAAAATATTCAGTTTTTTTAGTGAATTATGCAAAAGTTTATTGGAGGTTTTCTCAAACCGCTGCATCGTCTAAAGTCTAGGTCGTAAATGACTGCCTCGGGATTCTTTAAGCACATCTTATACACAGGAATGCCATAAATCCGTCTGTAATCTGTAGTATAGTTATAACTTATAACCATAAGTTTCACTCTCTCTCACACTTCACACATCTACCTGCTTCTCACTATCTAATTTTTTATAGAATAAATAATTTTATTGAAAGGAAACCTCAGACAGTCGTATAAATATAAATATAAATCGTATAATAGACACGAATATTTTTTATGAGGGCTTACAAAAAACTCAATGCATATTTTCTTCTTTATTACTATAACTATTATAGAAAAATTCTTTTTTGTATAAGTATTTTTTACTTTACTCCAAAGATGACTTGCATCGTTCAAATGCAAGTTTTGATATTACTATACATTGAAAAAAAAAAAAAAATTAATTTGATTTTTATTTTAAAGATTTATGTAAATTGATCAAAGTAGAGTTTAAATAATATTTTCCATTTTTTTATAACTTTTATATCAATCGTAAAAAATTATAATATAATAAATACTTGAAAAATTATGAAAAGTTTCCTTGAATAAATAATTTTTTAAATAAATTTCTCAACCAAGAATTGATTTTTCTTTATCTGATAATATATAATGCTTAAAAAATAATTTAAATTAGCTATATAGCATGAAATGTGTAACAAGATTAATCCTGAATATTAAACCGGAGATTAATATCGCCCTTTTTCACTGCATGTATATAGTAAATGTAAACGCCAATCTGGTGCATAGTAAGACGTACAAAACATCAATAGCATGTAAAGCCAATCAGTTTGGCAGAATACAATTTCCGTGAATGTCATCGTCATACATGTTGGAATTTATCAAAAGCCAATACGAATTTTCATACGATTAAATTATCATAATATCACAGTCAACAACTTCAATATATTATTTTTTATTATTATTTATATATTTATATTATAATGCAGCCTTGGTCTAAATCCTTCGGCGGCTAAAAAACTCAGTAAATAAATAAATAAATCAATAGATGAATGAATGCGAAAACGCGTAGCTCCATACTGTAATCGATGAAAAATTTCTAGTTATTTATAACATTATTTATTATATGCTTTTTGAGGCGTGCAATATACTGTCATTAAATTTGGTATCGTTAAAAAAGTCTCAGGTTCATGTCATTCTCACTAATAGTCAATTTATGATGATAAGTATTTAAGCTGTATTTTTAAATGCTTCATCTGTATAAACATAATTAAGAAAGGACCTTGTATCTTAAGAACTATTGACATTTTTAAAGATATAAACTCATCCCTGTGTTACACTCATCAAGACCTTTCATTTGAGTACCCACATCAATTTTTCATATATTTTATATATTTATATATGTTATAAATATGTAAATATGAAAAATATATAAAAATGCATGTGGGTACTAAAATAAAAGCTCTTGATGAGTTTAATATCGAAATGAGTTTATATCTTAAAAAATGTCAATAATGAAGAAATTACGTATCTTGTCAACTAATGACATTTTTAAAAGTATAAGCTCATCCTGATGTTACGCTCATCGAGACCTTTCATTTAAATACCCACATCAATTTTTCATATATTTTATATATTTATATATATGAATATATATAAATATATATGAAAAATTGATGTGGGTACTCAAATGAAAGCTCTTGACTTGTGTAACCTTGGGATGAGCTTATATTTTTAAAAACGCCAATAGTTAAGAAAGTGCAGTGCAATTTGACAAAATTCATTATTTAATGAAGCAAAATTCTATTTATTTATCGTTCACAAATCACGGCAGTCACATATTAAAGTTGCTAGTATTTTCTTACACTATTTAATTTTTTTATTGAGCGTGGGTCTTATTAAAATTCCGTCCCCATAAAATTTTCAATTTTTCATAAAAATTTTCCGAGGATTCATTCATGCTGGCGCACAAAGAAATAGGTTTCCGTCACTGGATGATAAATGTATCGGATTATTCCTTATCCTTTATCCTGCATCAGAATTTAACGTCATCACCATTGATAATCAATTTTCTATAATATGTATAAATTTACGTCTCCGTAAATAACATAACATAAACGCAATATCAAGCTTTGATGGAAATTGACTGGGATCGGATCATAAATGACGTGTATAGTGGCCTGATTTGAACTCAGTCTGCCCCTCCCGTTGCTTCATGAGAGTATTATGGTACTATATATAATAATATACGATATATAAATATATAACACGTATAGCGTATTACGGATAAAGAGAGAGTACGTAAATAAGAGAGTGTAACGTGGCCCTGACCTGCGACCTATAGTGTGACGTTTTAATACTTATCCTCCTCTCTTTCATTTCTTTTCTTCAACCGTTGCGCAGGTCAGGGTTTTATGGCTTTTGCGTTCATCTTCCCAATATGCCAACTTTTTTTTTTTACGTACTAAAATTTATTGTGAGCTTTTTCACACGGAGAGAAAAATTTGGTTTTTTAAACTGGGAAAATTTAGTTTAATAGCGTCACAATTATTTAATTGAAGTTCTTATATCTAAAATTATTTATTGCATTGAACTTTGATAGATAATTACTCGAACTATTTTTAGTTAAATGTCCCCTTAATAATCTTGATTAATTTTAACTTAAAAAAAAAAAAAAAAAAAAAAAAATAGTTCGGACAGCCCGGACCGGGAATCGAACCCGGATCTTTTGGTCACGCATCATGGGCTCCTACAATTAATTAAGTTCGTATCAGCAAACTATATTTTTATACTTGTGGCGTCATAATTCAGCTAACTATGCACTTTTTTTTTCTCGGTGCAGTTACATAAACTTGGAATAAGAAATAATATGATTGTTGTTCTTAAACTTTTTATAGAAGCTAATTGCTCGAGGACAGTAACGTGGGTGTGACGAAATTTTCTTTAACGACATGTTAATTCAGACAGAAGAGCTGTCGGCCTTGTAACCACGCGGAAGTATTAGATGTCCGTTGCAAAAATTATTTTATCATTTACTTTATTGGTTATATTTATTTATGAGGACATTGGAAGTTGGATGAATTTATACAGAAGTTAAAAAATACTTAATAAATTATTTTTTATCTTTTTTTGTTGGGTCAACATAATTTTTTTTATTTACTGTGAAAAAATAAAGGCCTTGATATTTTAATGAATTAATTGAAATTCTGAATGAGTATAAAATTTTAATTTCAAATTTAAGGAAGTCTTTTCGCTCCAGTTGATTTAAAACAACTGTAGTAGTCAATATTCGATAGATTAAAATGAAAAACCCATCAAAATTCCTAAATTTAAAAAATAAATAGCAAATGAGGCATTAATCGTCGAAATTTTGAAAATTAAAAAAAAAATAGTTAAATTCAGAAATTAATTTGACTCTTGTAAATCAGCTGTTAGTAACCTGTCCGTGATTTGGCAACGCTATATTTCGGTTGCTTACATTTTTATTTGCACAATAGAAACTTAACCACGTTTAAGTTTTTGCAGTCAGTGTAAATAAATAAATTAATTAAATATGTTTAGTCATAAAACCATAACATTGTAATGTCTCATGGCAAGAATGATAGTTTTTTTAAATATTGTTTTATTTTTCAATTATCAAATATGAAAATTTGTTAACAATAAATTAACTAATAAGTATGAATGAAAAACATAAGTGCGTTAAAGTTTAGTTTGAATTTATTGAATGGTCTGAAGCTCGCGCGCTACGCAACATTGCCAAATGTTCTGACGCCATTTAAATGTAGGTTACTTAAAAATTTTCTGTGATTTTATAATTTTAATTTCTCCATAAATTCCACGGCAATCTATATATTTTATTGCAAAAAATCAAACCTCAATATTTCGAAAATCTTATTTTGAGTTTTTTTTTTTTACCCCATCTAATCGGTAGTTAATGCCATAACTCGAGAAAGTTGTTAAGGTCTGACTTTCTCGTAAGACTCGGAAAAAATACTAACATTTTTAGAAATTTTTTTTTCAAAAATTTCCACGGTCAAGAATAAATTAAACTTTACTAATAGATAAATAAGAACTTTAACTATTGGATAAAAATTAATTTTATGCCTAATTTAATATTTTTTATTTAACATTAATGGCGAAAAGACCTCTTTAAAGCCAATATATATTTATTTCTTTCCACAAAATCTATTTATAAAAAATTTTTAATTACTACGCGCTGTATTTAATTTTAATTTCAACTTTATCAAAGTTTACTCAATGTCAATTAAATTTCTATGTTAAAAATATAACAAAAATAGATATATTGAAAACGGAAACTGTATTTAGTGTAATTATCTCGAGTATTATTAAAAATTCTTCAGGTAAACAACAGACGGACTAAAATAATTTTATATTTGTATCGTAAAAAAATAAATTTTATTGATTCAATATAATAAAATAAAAAACAAAAATAGTTTGATTTAAAAAAAAAAAAGAAAATTAATAATTTTATATAAAAACAGTAATTTAATATTCAAAAATTTAGATATTAATATCTATGAAATAAAAATAAAATGAAAAAGATAAAATTGATTAAAATTTATAATGAATGTAAACAGATGAGATATTTAATCGATTCATTGAGTACCGTAATAATTACATAAAATATTTGAATAAGTACCACAGAAGAACTGTTGAAAAGTTTAATTTTTATTTGCTTAAATAATTCATATATCAATACATTATCTTAATTAAATACTCAAGTATTAAATTATGCATACATGTATAATGTATGTAATAACGTGGCCTAAAAATCATTATCTCAAAATATCTAAATAATTAAGAACTTTAGTACAGTACAAAGAAGTTAAATAAATAACACGAAAGCGAGTAAATTTTCTACAGAAATAACTGAGAAGCAATAAACTTTTTAACTGCAATTTGCCGCATTTCCTGTCGTATTACGTACCAGAGAAATAAAACTTCTATTTGACGAAGTCGCCAAGTTAGTGCCTCGAATTGGCGCCAGAAAATGTAAAAAGGGCGGTGAATGTTAACCTGGTTTTGATTTACGCTCTTTGAGATATTTAGTAACCCTAAAATTAGTTAAGAAAATATTCTAAACGCAAAAAAAAATATTTTGAAAGTAATAAGGTTTAAATAGAAGTCTAGCAAATCCAAAAATGCCCGAAACAATCTTGTGATATCTAAATTGATCAAAGTTGAGTTTAAATACTATTTTCAATTTTTTTATAATTTTATATCAAACGTCGATAGAAAAAAAAAATAATAATCTACAGTACAGTACAAGAATAAATTAAAAAAATAATTTTAACAATAAGTTAATTACAAATAAATTACAAGAAATTTATTTTATTTACAATTCAATTTTAAAGCTCGTTTGAATTTTCCCGCGGTTAGAATTTTTTTTCATACGAATTGAACGCCCTCTTTCGTTCTGATAAGTGAATCATAAAAAAAGAACCAATTAAAGAGTGTATTGCCTTTGGTCAGCGAGCGAAACAATTGAGTATAGTATCAGCTGTCTTCAAGCTGTATTTACAAATTAATTTTTCTATATGGCTGCTCAAAGGACTGAAAATTTCGACAACTGCCAGCCGAAAAAAATTAATTATAATTAAAAAAAACAATATTAAGCTGCAATTTTCATTACGAAACTTCCCATAAGGCAGATGAGGAGATTAAAAAATAAATAGAGTTGAAAAATTGATTTTTTCAAAAGTTATCGTGTTTAATCCTCCATAAATACTTGAAAAATTCATAGTGTAAGCCATTAATAGCACTTTTTTCTGTAAATATAGCAATTAATCGGTTTAAAAAAATTTTTATAACTTCAGTGATCATTTTTTACTAATTACAAGCTTTTTATATTATTTACATGCATACTATTAGTGTCAAAGTATCTATAGTTATTTTTTTTTAATAAGAATCCGCGAAATCTTAAAAAAAATCGTTCGAAATAATAAATATCTTTAATAATAAAATTTTTTATTTTTCATTTTCTATTTTAAAATATTCTTTGATTCTAATACTAATAATATTACAAAATTTTACATAAAAAATGGAGACAATTATTAAAAATGATGCATTAAAATTTAAAAAAAACATTTTTTAATTCAAAAAAAATTTTTTAATTTCTAAATTTAAAAAAATTTTTTCATTTTAAAATTTTTGAAAAATTTCATTGTTTTAAAATCTTTAAAAAATTTTATTGTTTTATAATTTTTTAAAAATTTTATTGTTTTAAAATCTACAAAAATAACCCCTCCTTACATATTTAAAAAAAAAATGATAAATCTCTGATTATACATGTAAATTTCTGTAAATTGAACTTGTACTCGTTTCCCATAGTAACTCACGATCTCGAAAATAGTATAGGTAGACTCGTTAGGGTTTTTATTTAAATATTTAATTTAGCAAATTTTTTCTCCTCTTATTTTCTCGTGAGTAGAGCCGGTCTAGTGGAGTAAGGAAAAGGTTGAGGTCTGAGTTCGAGGCCAATTCCCTCACTTTCCCACACTATTCACTACACAACAGCTCTCGAATGACTCCACGTATTATTATAGTCATAGTTATATGACTTGCGCAAGCGTTACGCACTATGCATGAAAGCGCATTAGTCTTTTGCTTATAATAGTTAAATATTTTTTCCTAGGACTTTTACAATATTATCCACATATTTTCATTAAAAATAGGTCGTTAAATGTTAAATGACGCTTATATATTATTCCAGAATTTATTTATAAATAAATTTTCTCACCTTCACAATAATTATTAATTTATTTATCATTTTTCTGTTGATTTGTAATTATTTTATGAGATTAAACTGAAAAAAAAAATTTTTTAATTTAATTTCAGTACAAAGACTCATAAAAATAATCTATTAAATTACAAAAAAAATTATTAGAGTTACAGCATTTACTTTTTGTCGAAAAAAATAATTTAATTATTGTAATTGCACTTTTAATTTGATCATTAGGTCAGTTAGGAGTCAATTAAAAATTTGATAAAAATTTTTTATCTTTTTCAAGCAAAAATAAATTTTATTGTTAAAATTTTGTGAATAAATTTCATTTTAAAAATTTATTTTTAATTTTAAATTTTTCATAAAAATTATAAAATATTTATGAGGTCTTTATTTTTAATAAAAAGAAAAAAATTATTTAAAAATCCAAAGCGAGACTCGAACTCACGACCTGCTGTTGCATTTTTTCCTTGTGAATTTTTTTTTTTAGAAAAAAAAATCAAACAATTCTGAATTGGTTTTAAAATTAATGATTTTTTTTTTTTTGACGGGTTAATAATTTAAATTCCCAAAGATAAGAATAAAAAAAAAAAAATTTATAAATATATTTCATTTAGTATCCAAGAGAAGAGCGGGTTATTTTTTCAATAAAAAATTAGGCAATAAATAGACCAATTAACGATTGATTGAAGGTAATAAAAAGTTATCTGTCATGTTAGCGTGAAAATAATTTCAAGGTCCTTCGACGTTATTTTGTAGAAACTATACAATTGAAAAAAATTTATTTGATAGAAATGCAATTTTTTAAAAATAATTTTTTATGTTAAAGAAAATTTAAAAATTATCAAGTGACAGCTAACTTTAATGTCATCATTGTATCTTGTCAACTAATGATATTTTATAAGATATAAGCTCGTCTCGATATTCTACTAATCGAGACCTTTCATTTGAGTACCCACATCAATTTTTTATATATTTCATAAATATCATATATATCAAATATATAAAATATACAAAAAATGCATGTGGGTACTCAAATGAAAGATCTTGATTAGAGTAATATCAATATGAGCTTATAACAATCTTATATTAAAATTAGCGAGCTGTGTATTTGAAATTATTTTTTTTTAACAAGAAATTTAAGTTTAAAAAAATTAATGAAAAATATTTATTTTTTTGAATAAATATAAATTCTAGCGGAAAAATGGAGTATTCTTAAGAATTTAATTGACAGATGTGTG
Source organism: Cotesia vestalis (assembly GCA_000956155.1). Classification (NCBI taxonomy): domain Eukaryota; kingdom Metazoa; phylum Arthropoda; class Insecta; order Hymenoptera; family Braconidae; genus Cotesia; species Cotesia vestalis. The sequence continues at coordinate 11,382 of JZSA01001980.1, read as the reverse complement.
ATGCTTCAATAAAAATAAACTAATAAATATAAACAATAAAATAAGCTCTTGAATAAAAATAAAAATTGGGCATGAAAGGGGCTAATTAACTAAGACGTCCTTGTCGTCTTGTTTGACGCTATCTCATTTGCTCTTGAAGCGAGCGGACGTATTTCACTCGAATAAGTTTCTTTAAATGTTCGTCATGCAGACTAGACTGGCTATCCTTGGGGAGAGCATTGGCTTACGTTATACTGTCATGTGTGTTTATGTTCTCTGTGCCAGTCTTACTATTACATATTTATTTTTATGTATCTGTTATATACTAAAATATATTTTAACATCACTTTTTATCATATTTCGCTTCAGAGAGCAAGTCTACTGACATTGATATTTTCTCCTGTCAGTTCGAATTTTTTTAATATTATAATTAATTTTTTGTGCGTTGCTACAGCGAGCGACAGTGTGTCAGAGAAAAATATTTTTTTTTTATTTATTTATTTAATATGTCAATGGGAAGTTTACTTTAAAGAAATCGAACTTTTGAAAATGTGTTCACTTTTTACATGAATTTTGTATTAGTAGAGCGATAAGCGGAAAATGACTCAACCATTCATCATTTTTGGTAGCGCTTTATCTGAGATAAGATCGTAGAAAGGTTTTAGAGTAATTAGCCTCAAAAATTGACATTTTTAAGTCGGGGTCTCTAAAATAGATAACACTATTTCCTTTCTCTGGTTCGTTGGTCACTGGTGAAAATTTTTTAAATTACTTTTTTTATCGGCACACCTGATGCTCGACAAAATGTTACCTTTTTCCAAAAAAAAAATTGTTCCGATGTTACACTCATTGAGACCTTTCATTTGAGTACCCACATGCATTTCTTCATATATTTTATATATTTGATATATATGATATTTATGAAATATATAAAATATATAAAAAATTCATGTGGGTACTCAAATGAAAGGTCTTGATGAGTGGAATATCAAAATGAGCTTATATCTAAAAAAATCTCATTATTTGACAAGATACAATTTAATTTTTTAATTATTAACATTTTCAAAGACATGCATTTTTATATATTTTATATATTCAGTATAAAAAGCTTGCAATTTTTAATAAAATTACGGGAATTGATAAAACGCGAGAATTATTAACAAAATAATTATTAATCCTTATATTGAGCCCCAATATATATTACGTACATATTTATGACTGTCTAACATGACAGCTAACAAGAAAAAGTGATGAAAAAAAAGGGTAAAAAAACAGGACGAGACCAAAGAAGCCAGAGGCTGTCCAACCTGATTGGACGCTCCACTTGTTTCGTTGGCACCAATAATAATGAGTCCGCCTTTTCCTTTTTTATCCCACAGTTCTTTTGTCCTCGACAAAGTCTGCAATTATTGATATAAATACATCCGAAAAAAAAAATAAAATGTCATATTTGAATGATTTGCAGTAGAAAAATTCAATTGGTATTTTATACTCCAATCTTGGCGCGGCCTCGAAATTTAAATCTCCTTTTTATTTAAAGGGCATTTTTAAAGGTAAAATTAAATGGACGGCGGCACCTAAAGACGCCGTTAAGTGAGAGGACAACATGTGCGTGGCGCCACCTGTGTAAGAAATTTCAAGGCTTTGATGCCTGTTAAGAGACCCTACAGGTGGCAGTGCTAATATAACTCGTGCCTCACCGATCAATACGCACGATTGCGGCTTGGATGGGACAAGATATGTTATGATACGGCTTGTTAAGAAGGTCCTTTTGCCATCAATGTTAAATAAAAAATATTACATTAGGTAGAAAATTTATTTTTATCCAATAGTTAAAGTCCTTATTTTTTCTACTAGTCAAGTTTAATTTATTCTTGACCGTGGAAATTTTTGAAAAAAAAATTTCTAAAAATGTTAGTATTTTTTCCGAGTCTTACGAGAAAGTCAAACCTTAACAACTTTCTCGAATTATGGCATTAACTACCGATTAGATGGGGTAAAAAAAAAAAAACTCAAAATAAGATTTTCGAAATATTGAGGTTTGATTTTTTGCAATAAAATATATAGATTGCCGTGGAATTTATGGAGAAATTAAAATTATAAAATCACAGAAAATTTTTAAGTAACCTACATTTAAATGGCGTCAGAACATTTGTCAACGTTGCGTAGCGCGCGAGCTTCAGATCATTCAATAAATTCAAACTAAACTTTAACGCACTTATGTTTTTCATTCACACTTGTTAGTTAATTTATTGTCAACAAATTTTCATATTTGATAATTGAAAAATAAAACAATAATTAAAAAATACTATCATTTTTGCCATGAGACATTACAATGTTATGGTTTTATGACTAAACATTTTTAATTAATTTATTTATTTACACTGACTGCAAAAACTTAAACGTGGTTAAGGTTCTATTGTGCAAATAAAAATGTAAGCAACTGAAATATAGCGTTGCCAAATCACGGACAGGTTACTAACAGCTCATTTACAACAGTCAAATTAATTTTTGTATTTAACTATTTTTTTTTAATTTTCAAAATTTCGACGATTAATGCCTCATTTGCTATTTAATTTTTAAATTTAGGAATTTTGATGGGTTTTTTATTTTAATTTATCGAATATTGACTACTACAGTTGTTGTGAATCAAGGACCTCTTTAATAAATATTTTAAATTAATACCATTGTCCTTACTACTTATCTCGTTAAATTTTATCGATAAATTTTTGATAAAAAATTCTGAAATTTAAGAATTTGTCAAAACAAAGAATTCTTAAACAAAAAAATTTTTCTTGGATTAAATCAATTTTACTTGATTTAAAAATTTTTCATCTTGACTCAAGATAATTTTTTTTTTAAAAAATATTATTTAATAAATTAATTAAAAATGAAACTTTGTCAATAATTTATAAATTTTAGAGGTATTTAATAATTGCTGGAAAGTTTATAGAGAATAATACAAATCTTAATGCAGGGATGATTGGATAATGGATAATAGACATAAATTTCATTGGTACATTGTGTGTCGAGCAGTCGGCTGCGGGAATAATTTGCAAGTCAAGTAGCGTGGTATATCGATCGTCCTTTAATTTCTAACTCCAACAGACTATCATTGCCCTCCATCTAACGGGCGTTATTGTTGATGAAATTTAATCAAATAATATCAAGTATCTAATGTATATTTATTTATTCAAATCTCCGTAAGTTTAAGGAGTCAAATGTAGAATAATTTTGGTGGTAGTTGCGGTATTTTACACGCACGCAAAATTTCACGGTAGAATAAATTTTTTTTATGCAAAAAAAAAAATTTAAAGAAATTATTTATAGCAAAAAAAAAATCTTAACTTTAATCTTGCTTAAAATTATTTGCAAAAATTTGAACTTAAAAAAATTTTTATAGATTCTTGAAAATCAAATTTTAAAAAATAATTTTCAAGCTTGAAAAAATTTTTTTTTCTGCAATCATAATAATTTTTTTTTTTCAATTATATACTCGAACTATTTTAAATACAATTCGAACTATTTTCATCAATTTACCCGCTAATTAAATTCATAATTAGAGCATTGATTACGTAAATCTAGAAATTTATCAGCTTATAAATTATTTGTGATAATAATTATATACCATCGGTATTTCAAAATGTTATAAATACTCTATACAACAAGTATTATTCAATTTTCATTGAAACTTTAACAATTACACTAACTTAAAAATAATTTTGTTTTTTTTTTTTCTAAAAATGTATACGTCATTTATCATGCCTCCATAATCAATAATTGCTTTAGTAATTGATTAAATTAAAAATAAATTCCATTCAAGTTCTTTAAGAAAGTCAAAAAAAAATTTTTTATTTTAAAACTTAATTCCTAGAAATTAACTCTCTTATATCGAGACGATTCCGGGACCATGCGCCGCCTATCGGGACTTTTAAACACTAAATTAGTCGAAAAAATTATATATGGAAGTATATTACTATTTTTTGCTTGTCAAGTTATTTTTAGGGCATATTAAGCCATATATGGCTCGATATGCCCATATATGGCCCATTTTCTTATCAGGGAATATATAGACGTATTTAAACATGTTAATAGTTATTTATTTACATATTGGACCTTGTTGAAACATATAAAATTAAATATATGGCCATAAATAGTTAAATAAAACTAAAAAATCATACCTAGTAGAAATTTTTGTGTCATTGCGTCGAAAAAAAATTGTATTCTATAATTAATCCTTTTTTTTGATTAATTTAAAAGAATTTAAAAAAAAACAGTATTAACTTTTTAATATAAAAATTTTTAACTCAAAATTTTTTAACGGGAAAATTTTTTCACTGTGTATATGGACATATTAGATCATATATAGGCGGATAAAATTTACTTATATTGCTATAAAACTTTTATTTTAAAAATTAAACTCTCCTCTAGTGAGAAAATTCTGCGACTAAACGCCACCTATCGGATCTTTTAAGAACTAACTTAAAAAAATTATATAAGAACATTTAAAGAAGATCCAAGTACCCTCCTAGGGTAAAGAATGTCTACAAAAAAATAAAACGTAGAGTTACTTTTTTTATGAATCTTAAAATTAATTATTAAATTAATTAATAATATTTTTGAGAAAATTTCTGAAAAATTCACTCATTGAATAATTATTAAAATTTTATTGAGTAATAAAAAATATAGCACTTGGAAATTCCCTCAAAAATGTTGACAAAAGTATTTTTATGTACTATTTTTTTATGGACATTTTTTACACTAGGAATCTCCTTTTAAGCAAAGAATGAAAAATATTTTCCACAAATGAGTAATTTTTTCAGTGTGTTCTTAGAAACATAGAAACGGAACACGGCAAGTAGTTCCTCATAGATGTCGTTGTAAGTAAAAGTAATTTAAGCGGGATATTTAAAAATCATATTTAAAAAAATAAAAATTTCTTGAATAAAATATCAGTTGTTATTCAGAGTTATCATTGAGTAAATAAATGAAATCTAAATCGCAGTTTTAAATACAATTGAATAAATATACGACTATTAATATATACTTGACCTGAAAACGAGTAATAAATTTTTTATTCTAATTTAAATAATTAAATTCCGTACGAAAAAGTCTGTCTACTGCGTAATTCCTCCGAGAGCAAAGATAAATTCAGTAATTTAAAATAACAGGTCTTAATTTAAAAAATTCAAATGTCATAATTTATAATTGAATTAAAAAAAGGAAAAAATATAATAGCAAAGATGTCGCTGGTGTCTGAGTCTGGGTAATATACCAATTGAAGTTAAAATGTTATGTAGCCTTGAGTGTTCATGTTCACTAAAGCATGCAGTCTATTTCATGCGCACTCGACCCTGCTAGGCCTTTGCTCTTCATGACAACTGTCATCACCAGTTGTACGTCTCACATTTCATTTTACTCGTTCCATTAACATTAATACTGACTTATTTCATTGTAATAAATACTAGGTTACTCCTAATTATTATTATTATACTATTTATGTTGTGTTGTTAACTTGGAATCAAAATCGACGCATAAATATCTTCCCAAATTGATCATAATTAGTCTTAAATAATTTGACATTTAAAATTTCTACCTCTAAAGGATCATTCTGGTTCCGGTGCTCAAAAAAAAAGCCAATGATAGAAGAAAAAAATAATTTATAATGTTCACATGTAATTAAATTCAACTTTTGTTGAAATCTTTGAACGTTACGGTAGCTTGGAGTGTTGGCTAAAAAAGATAATTTATTTGAAATGTTTTCAAGTGTTACATAAAAATTTCACGGCTATGGAATTTCAGTAAACTTAACCTCCAGCGCACCGGAAACATAAGACTAGCAATTTCCGGTTCCAGGTTATAGTCAAGGACTTTCCAGTTGTGTAAAAAATTTTATTACCTACGAAGATAAATCTATAAACCTATACAATTTTTGGACTTTCTAAATTTTTCTAAATTTAAATGCGAAAGAATTTAAATGAAAAAAATATTGTATCTTGTCAACTAATGATATTTTAAACGATATAGGCTCATTCCGATGTTACACTCATCGAGACCTTTCATTTGAGTACCCACATGAATTTTTTATATATTTTATATATTTCACAAATATCATATATAGCAAATATATCAAATATATGAAAAATTGATGTGGGTACTCAAATAAAAGGTTTGGATGAGTGTAACATCGGAATGAGCTTATATCTTTTAAAATATCATTAATTGACACAAGATACAATGTCATTCCTTAATTATTGATATTTTTAAGAATCTAAGCTCATCTCGATATAACATTAATCGAGACCTTTCATTTGAGTACCCACATGAATTTTTCATATATTTTATATATTTCATAAATATCATATATATCAAATATATAAAATATATAAAAAATCCATGTGGGTACTCATATGAAAGATCTCGATGAGTGTAACATCGGAATGAGCTTATTTAATTAAAAATGCCAATAAAATGTCATTAGATCTGACAAAAAAAATTTTAGATCAAAATTTGCAAGTTTTCTATTTAAAAAAATTTTTTTTCCAAATGAAATAAACTTTTTTTCTAACAAAAAATTTTTATCTCTCAAACGGAGATCTTTTAAAATTTTTTAATTCAACATTGCTAATTTTTTTAAAAATAAATTTTTTCTCTCAACGTATCTAGTGTAACTCTTAATTTAAAATCTTAAAAAAATACGATTTTAAAATAGCAGAATCCACGTAAATTACTAAAATAAAATTTAGTCATCCGGAGTAATTGGACCTCTTAATCCCACAAAGTAAACATATGTTGTAACAATGATCTAACTAATACATAAAAAACAGCAACTCTTACAAATAAATAATATATATATATTTCAACACCGTCTGTGTCTTATCATCAATTATCATCTCGTCCAATAACACCGCCCTCGCTATTCTATTCAGTATTATATCGTAGCTTCTCGCGGGAAAAGTAAAACTGCGGCCGTTACGTAACTTGGCTATTTTCGCGTGTGGAGCTTTCATCTACAACACACACACACACACACACTGAAACTCAAACAACTATCTACAATCCACTTAGTTACTTACTCACACCAACAAAGACATTTATTCACAATATGTGTGTGTGTGTACTTTTGCACACACAATCTCGACAATGTCCTCGAGTTAACAACTTCAAGTTAAACTGTTAGAATGATGAGAGCGAATACCTGACGACAGTACAACAGCACATTGATGTAGGTCGTCGTACGTTTTATCAGCCGCTATCGGTCTTTCAGTATTTGACCTACATCTAGCAATAAATCCAATTGTTATTCACATATGGATATTTTTTATATGTTATTGTAGTTATAATCTTATAATGTGTGCAATTTATGATCACAAAAAAATTTTTTTTCACTTAAAAACACTCGATAGAAAATTCTTTTGCGTGACAAAAATTAACCTGTTCTTGATTTCGAGTTCTTGGATCGAGACTTTTGTATCCTGGGTTGGTAACTATGGTGTCGATTTAAAGTACATTATCTACAATCGGTAAAATTGTATTTTTAATTAAAACTAATTCTTATGTAAGTTTAAAAAAAATTGTCGTTTGTTTAAGATCTTAAACGTGATAAAAACCAAGATTATTTTAAGACTTTTTTAAGACGCAAAAAAAAATTACGAGAGCAAATTTTTGAAATTTGATACTCGAATTTTTTATGAAAATAAAACGTTATCACAGCGACAGCTTCGGAGGTTATTATAGAGTTTTAAAATAATCTAAAAATCGTCTTGAAAAAATTTTTAAATAGTTTTTAAGAAATCTTAAAATAGCCTTAAAAAAGTCTTAAAATTGTCCGATAATAAGTTTTCAACAATTTCAAATTTAATTTAAAAAGAACGTACTCAAAAATGTAGCGATTAGAAAGTCGTAAAATAAATTTTCGGAAAAAATTCAAGAACCAATTTTCAAAAATCTGCTCTCAGAATTTTTTTTGGCGTCTTAAGAAAGTCTTAAAATAATCTTGGTTTGTGTCACGTTTAAGATCTTAAATAAATGACAATTTTTTTTTACACGGGTCATTAAAAAAAGTTTCTGATATGATTAACTTTCCTACAAAAAAAAAAAATCTTATCATTTTTTTTTGTATCTTTAATATTTACGTCAGAATTTTGATTAAAAATATTTAGATCTTTATTTTCCAAAAAAAGGAAACTTTTTTTCCACGTCTTTTTTGCTTTATTCTATAAATTTACAAGTAAATATCTGAAAACAAGAGTGAAATTTCATCAAATATCTTTCTTTAACCAAGTATATTTTTTTTCATCGCATATAAAATGCGCGATGCACATTATTCATCCTCGGACGATGATGCGACAAAGAGAATAGTTGGATGAGCTGAAATAGCTTTGACTTTTATAACGGATGTGACGTCAGATCAACCAGTTAATTATCCCGTTTTGTTATTTCTCTCTCTATCTCTCTCTATCACTGTCAGAGTCTCCACTAGCAACAGTGCAACAGTGCATACAGCAGTTAGTAGTGTCGTCTAAATCTTACTTTTCTTTCATCTACAGTTCCCACTCATTTCCGCCGTATCAATCGTTTGCACTACTGCCACACTGCACTTTTATCTCAACTCTCCTCATTATATGTTTACTGTCATTATCATCATCATTATCATTTTCTCTCATTTTTATTCACGCTTTAAAATTTTCTCACATCATACTTCTCTCACTTTATTATCACCGTCATTATTATTATTATTATTATCATCGTCATACGATTCCGTAAATTTATTTATATTCTTAAACTCATTTTTTTCGCTATTAATAACTTTTTAAATCGCGTGTATTGTTCAACGATTTGATGCGGGTAAAAAGATATACAACTGAGCAAATAAAAGTACCCGTATTTCGTTTTAAAATCCGACCCACATACGAGTTTTAAATTCATTAAGTCCTAGACCTAGCCCGTATGAACATGACCTTAACTATTTTTTTTTCTTTTTATATTCTTGATAAAAACTAATTTTTGACTACTTTTTATCTATTTTAAACAATTATATGTTTTAAAAGAATTTTTTTAGGCCTTTTTTTTTTTTTCTATAAATTCTATAAAATTTATAAATTATAAATTTTTATTCTATAAATTCTGTAAAATTTTATAAATTTTACCAAGATAGCACTGAATATAATTCCAGATTATACTCAGTGATATCTGTAATAAAAAAAAAAAAATCAGATAGTAGCTAGTATAATCCAGATTATACTGGGTGATATCTGGATTATATTCATTGTAATCTAGATTATACTAGCTACTATCTAAAAAATTTTTTCACCCATTACAATCTGGGATGATATTCAGTGTCATCTTGTATAAGTTATAAAATTCATTGTAAATAGTTTTTTTACATTGTATTATCAAAAAAAAAAATTTCAATTTATATATAACCCCTTAAGATATTTCTGGTAGTGAGAAAGCGTAGCCACCTAGCGGTGAAACTAAAAACTAACAATAAAAATTCGTAATTTGACATTATTAGATTATTTTTGCAGAAAAACGAGTTTCAAGACAAAAATTCATGAATTAAAACACCCATTTCTCTTAAAAAACAATTTTTTTTAGAAAAGTAGTTTTATATTAGCGTGTTCGTTTATTTGACCCAATTTAAGATAATGAGTGGCGCAATAATTCCTACCTAATTAAACTCTGGAATTCAGCGTCTGGAAGTGCAACAGATGTTTAAGGATTATCACCGACTAATACGATCGTTATTAATTTCCGTTCAAATCAAGAGCTTGTTATCGCTAATTAATCACCAATCACCATTACATAATGTTTCGTAAATCTATAATCAAAACAAAAGAGCAATCCAGCTCGACAATTGATACTATGATTTAATTCCGTTCAACTGACACGAAACTAACAAATTTCCAAAAAAATCGATTAAATTCTTTAGCAAGAATCAAAAAAATACCAAAATAGAAGACTTACCTATTTTTCCATTAGGACTGTAAGGGTCGTAGCTTCCAGAGCTCATCGGACTGACGTATCCATTATTATTAGGCTGTTGTCCGGTATGGTTGATGGTCATATTGGGCTGTTGCTGCAACACCTGCTGTTTTTGAGGCGGAGGTGTTGGCTGTTGTTGTTGTTGAGGTGTTTGCTGTTGCTGTTGTAGCGTAGGCGTGTGACAAATCTGCTGCTGAGGCGTCGTATAAACCAGGTGTCTGACAGGGATATTCTGGGGTGAATTGGGGCTGCTGGGTGCTAACCAGTCATCAGGTCTGGGTCGCTTATTGCTGTTGGCAATTCCCGCAAAAAGTGACCCCCCAGGACCAACGACAGAGTGTCCTGTGGCAGTCGAGGAGGCCGTCGAACCAACTGAGGTCCCCGCAGCTATGTCAGGACTTTCTGCCTTGACCATCGGAGCCACCATGGTAGGCTCTCCGGTGGTTATCAAGGTCGTTCCTTCAGACGTGTCCATGCTCGTTGGGGGACTCATCCTGGTTGTTGGTGCTAATGCGATGTCACCAGTGCCCATTCCGTTAGTTGTGCTGTTGGTGATGATCGTATGGCTGTTTTCGTTGATGTTGATGTTGTTGCTAGTAGAATTGTTGTTATTATTATTATTATTGGCGACAGAATCATGATACCGCGATGCGGCCACGTTACTGCTCGCTAAGCTGGTCACCGTAACTCTTGTACGATCAATTTTTGTGGTAACTGATGTCGAGCCAGAACCACTAGCAGCGCCATGCATATTGACCGATACTTCGTAAATGGTATCATGTAATTTACCTAAACACATACAATTGGTTGTCTCAATTATGCGGACTTGGTGATCCGCCTTATATCTTAAGGCTACGACTACTTTATGCAGCTTCAGTTGAAATACTAAGGACTAGAATAGTAGAGGCGCGTAAAAAACATGACGCTGGCTAGCGATTCAATCTCGTATTTTTCCATAATTTAAACGTGAGTTAATTAATTGTGGCCAGGTGCCTGACCACTCGCGGTGATTTTTTGACGTCTGGTGGAATAATGTGATCTTGTGCTTTTAATGAGTTTTTTGTCCCACGGAAGATTGGAAATTGAGGCGACAGTGGTGTACTGAAAATAGAAAGATTAACGGAGGTTAGTTTAATGAGTATAGAATATGCGAGAAAAAATTCAGATAGCTCGAACTGGGATTCGAACCCAGAACTTTCCGAAGATATATCGGCTACTCGATCATTTGAGCTACCCGGTCTATACTAAATTTCTCTATCGCTTATTCTATATAAATTAATATATTATATTAAGTGAAAATTTTTTGTAGATAGTAGCTGGTATAATCTGGATTATAATGAGTATAATCTAGATATCACCCAGTATAATCTGGATTACAATCAGTATAATCCAGATATTACCCAGTATAATCCAGAT
>JZSA01001977.1:0-10885 GCA_000956155.1 Cotesia vestalis | reverse complement strand
AAAAAAAAATAAGAAGAGACGAGAGAAAAAAGTGCGATGAGATAAATGAGATTGGTGGTTCAAGGGAAGACTCCTGTGCTCTCCTTCTCCTGACTATCACCCGGGCATCTTTGAGAGGATTGATACCACACACTCGGTAGAGCAGAGGAAGAACGTGAGTGGGTGCGCCGGAGAGTATCCTGGAGGAATGTCGTTGGCCATGAAGGCGAAAAGAAGGATCCTCAGGCGAAATCGAGGCAAAAAATAGGATAAAAAAAAATAATAAAAATAACCGAGGAGAGAAAGAATTTAAAAAATATACGAATAATAAAAAAAATTTATTTTAAGGAACAGGATCTGAAGGTGAATAAGACTCTGTTGCTCTCTAGAAGACTATTTTGTGGATTCATTCCAACAATTAACCTTGAGACAACTCTTAATGTTGATTAATGAATCCTCATAATTTTGCTCTAATGTTTAAATATTAAATTAAAATTTATTATTAATTATATTTTTCATGGATTAATCCTGAGTATTGAGAATTTTGCCAACGGAGGTGAAAAAATTAAAAATAAAATTGTTATTAGTTATTATTATTATTATTATTATGTACCTTCGGCTTAAAATGGAGGAAATTATTGGATTTAATACGATGGCGTGTTTACAACCGAGGCCATTGCACGTGCGTCCAGAGGAAGGGTAATACACTACACTACACTACACCGCGGGTTTGTAACCAAAAAGAGAGAAGAAGAGTGAAAATAATGTAAGCGGTGTGGCAATTTCAACGACCACCATTTTAGCACAAGGCCTTTACTTCCTCGGCAACATTTCGGTCATACGCGACCCACTTCTCAGGATAGAAATCAACCGGTTAAATACCCGGTTCTTCAATTACTAACTCATTCAGGACAGAGGAATATTTTTTTTAAGGTCTCTTGTTCAAATAAAATATACCCTAAATTTTTTTAAGTCTTAAATTTAAGTCTAGATTTAAAAATACAAGTCGATAAAGTGTTTAGTGGAGCGGGCGGGTAACAGATACACGGCGAAAAAAAAATAGGGATTTTTACGATGTTAACATAGTAATTTTTCCAATGGTAATATGATAGAAATATATCCATGTAACATAGGAAAAATTCATTTATGACATGAAAAAAAATAGAAATCGAAAAAACACCATTCTGAAATTTTCAGGATATTTGTAGAAAATTTCAAAGTTTCATATGAAAGAAAGAAAAAAGAAATTAAAAATTTTTATCATCGAGAAATTCGGAGTGGGAATTTTTTTCTTTATTAACATGATAGAAATATCCATGTGACATAGGAAAAATTTATTTATGATAGGAAAAAAAATGTTTTAATTTCATTGATAAATTTTTGTAAAATTAAAAATTTTTATCATCGAGAAATTCGGAGTTTTTTCGGAAAATCTAAAAAATAACAATGAAGATAGGTTCGAATAATTTTTTTCTATTTTTTCCCAAAAAGAAAATTTAATAAAAAAATTTTTGAATAAAAAAACGTCCCGATAAGTCAATTTTTGAAAAAGTTATGGCAAATTGAGCCACATCGTCCATAATCTGCTGAATTTTTAATTTTAAGTGTAAAGCAAAATTTGAAAAAAATTTCCTCGAATTTTTTTTATCACAAACCGACTGTATATCACTGTTTTACTTTTAAATTATCTAAAATTACTTGAATGAGAAAATTGTTATGTAAATTTGTAATTATTAAATTAAGTTACATAAATTTTAGTGATAAATGAATTTTTTATATGTCACATGGATATTTCTATCTTGTTAATAAAGAAAAAATTCCCATGTTAACATTGAAAAAATTTCTAAGTCAACATAAGAATTTTTCCTATGCAAAAATAGGAAAAATCCCTGTTTTTTTCGCCGTAAAGTTTTCAATAAAAAATTTTAATAAATTTTTCCGTATCACTTATCGTTTAGCAACAATAATAATTTAAAATTATTTATTAAATTTCGAGCTAACAAAAATTAAAGATTACACTTTTTTAAAATTATTTTTGCAAGAAATTGAAAATACTATTTTGATAAATGTGAACATAAATTTAGCAACATTAAAAATATCTGGAAAAAAATAATTTTTTTTTTTTAATTAGCAAAAAAATAGAAATGATGAATAGAGTTTTTGTAAAGCGTGTTCACAACATATAAGAGTATTTATATTAAGATGTTATATAAGATGAACGAGATAAAGTGCTTGAGGCTAGCAAGTTTAAAAAATAAAGCATGTATTTATATGCGAAAAGAAATAAGAGAGTATAAATGGAGAGTACTGAAACGTAAGAGATTCTGGGAGGGGATTCTAGTTTGTCATTGTCTGACGATACAATAAACAGTCGAGGTTGCTGAATACCTGGACATGTATTTGTGATATTTTTATTTTTTTTCGCTTAAAAGTTTCTCTAAAAAAATCCCTTCATTAAGATAAAACGTTTTAAAATGACTGACGCGTCATAGAAAAAAAAAATTTAAAGTTTATAATTGACAATACAGAATTGTAAATGAATAAGTAAATAAATAAATAAATAAAAAAAAATCAATACTTTCTTCCAGAGAAAGCGCATAATGTTTTCCAGAAGAAAAATATCGTATAATTGATGTAAGAATCACAGTAATTTTCATTTATAATATGAACGTTTAAATTTATAATTATAATTAGATGTTCTTTTTACTGGTATGGAATGTGGAGTACTAGAAACTAGTTCAAATACAAGAAATCAACTTTGATGCATAAATACTGCAACAAAGATAAAATATTTTTATAGGATTATTTTGTAGATGACGTTTTTCGGGTATTATATACTTCAGATAGCTCGCTCTGCCAGTGAGAAGGAATTTCTCCATGCGCCACCTAGCGGTGAGTTTTGTAACTACGCAGAAAATAATTTATTTTTGTTGAATTAAGACAGTTGTGTAGACACCGATAAAAGTATTTAGTACGGAGTACTAAACTAAATTAGTAACAAAATTTTTAGTAATTTATTTGGTAGGAAAAATATTTTTTATTCATTAATATTCTTAATTTTTTTTACTTAAAATTATTTTGAGTAAACAATCAATTTATTTAATACCAATAAAAGTTTTTCTAAGTAGCAATAAATAATTTTTTAATTACTACTAAATATTTAATTGGTGAGAATAAATAGGCTTTAATAAATGATTTAGTAACTTACTAAATATTTAGTAATTTAAATTTTATTACTAAATAATTTAATAACTATTTCTAAATTTTATTAAATAGGATTAAATTATTTTATTAGCGAAATTTCCCGCTCTGCTTGCGAGAAGGAATTTTTCCATGCGCCACCTAGCGGTCGGATTTATAACTACATATAAAAAAATTTTGACACTTTTTTGTGTTGAATAAAGAGAATTAACATTTAAAAGTGTTAAATATTGACCTCAAAATTTTTTTGACGCAATATTAGTTCTCAAAAATTGAGAAAAAAATTTTTTTTACTTATTTTTGGATTTAATTTTTTAAAATCAGCAGATGTAAATCTGTGAGTGTAAATCCGTGAAATAAAATTCAGTAACGAATCCCAGCGTCGGTATAAGCGTAATATTTCCAGATAAGACAGAGTATAATAATAATGATTTAATTTAATATCTAAACATCTTAATCTAATTAATTTTTTACCGCGTCTTCATTTTACACATGTAAGAGATGATTCTTACACGGAACAGTAGCATAAACAGACGCTTATACTTTACACTGTATACTAGTGCGCATTTAGTATCACGTCAGTGAAATTTGATACACGGTTGCGAAAAGTGATACATAAGACGCTTCTAGAAGTGGAGAAGAGAAGTAAACGGATATTCATCAAACCCCGAGAGAGTTCTGTTGATATTTGTCATTTTAAGTGCGATTAAATTTTATGCTTATGCTCCAATTTTTTTAGATAAATTCTTTTTTTTTTTACTGTTATTTATTTATTTTTTTTTTTTTTTTTTATAAACGAGTATTTTAACAAAAAACTAATATTCCCGAGAATCTCCTTTGACACACGAAACAAAGCCCGAGCACTCAAGCACCGAATTATTCTTGCTACTTATTTGTCGCTTACAAATGCCGTAAAGTGTCGGTGCAAAGTACCCGAATACATAAAGCCGTAAATTTTTTTTTTTTTTTTTTTTTTTTTTTTTTATAAATTCGACTCTGGTGATTATTGTCAACAAAATTGGAGAAGCTGAAATTTAAAACCTTACAGATCTATACACTGAGAAAAATCTAATTCGAGATAAATATTCCTTTAAAAATTATATTATTACTTCGAAATATTTAATTAGAATACTAACAAAAAAGAAAAAAAAAAAACAATAACCAAAAGAAAGAAAAAAATTTTAAATTCAAATTCTGACTAAAATATTTTTTTTAATTGCCTGCGTAAAATCTATTTGTATTTTAAAATTATTTCCCTGGCGACAATATTAAACCGTATATTTTAAAATACCTCTCAAAGCTTTAATTAATAATATTTTTTTTAATTACAAGGTCGGAAAAAAATTAATTATTAATATTAAAACGCCGCGTAGCAAATTCACCAAAGTAATTATTCACTACTTTAATAATTAACAATATATTCCAATTTTAATTAGGCTCGTAATATTCAACAACACAGAAACTCAATATCGAAATGAATTTAACAATAACAATAATAATAATTAATAATTAATAATAATAATAACTATAAAATCTGAAATTTGAAACAATAAGCTCTCAAAGTGAATCTGAAATTTTAATATGAAGCAATTACTTTAAACAAAACAAATTTATGAATCTATTTATAGGTACAAAATATAATGAAATATTTGTAAAAAAAAAAGTCCAAAAAAAATTTTTAGTTTTGAGAAAAATTTTTTTTTACATTTCTTCAAGTTTTATACAAAAATACGTATTTTTTTTAAGAAAAAAAAAATTTTTCTTCAAACTAAAAAATTTTTTTGGACTTAAAAAAAATAATAGATTTTTTTTTATACGCCCTTATTGCTTTTTACGGAGACCTTTTGCCGGTATACGCCCTTATGGCATCTAGAACGCGATACAATTTTTTTTATTAGTCAATTAAATGTTAATAATTGTTTAATAAATTTTTCAGAAATTTCCTCAAAAATGTTATTAATTAATTTTAAAATTCTTAACAAAATTATTATTTTTTTTTAGACGCTAAGAGCGTATTAAGATCTTTATAAAAATTAAAAATAAATTTTATTAAAAAGTTAGTTTTAAAAAATTCCGCTAGGTGGCTACGGCTCTCGCAGTTAGAGTTTAAAAATCAATTTTAAGATGCATAATAAAAATATTTTTACATTTTTATTTTTTTATTGACTTTTTTTACACTAGTAGGATACTTGGATCTCTTTAATTTGAAAAGATTGATTCGATGACGGAGATTTTCTTCAGAATAAATAATAATAACCGAGACTTTTTATCTTTATGACTCTATTAAGGACGTACAAACTACAGAGGGTACTATCTTTAATCATTAGCGAGTAGTAGTTGATCAATTACGTGGATATCCTTGGCCACGCAATCAAGTTCAATAAGCGACGCTTTGTTGCATGCTGAGTTATTTTAATATCTAACGTTCTATTATTACTCGTTAACCTTTCATTGCTCGAGCGTACACACACACAGATAACAAAATAAAAAAAAAAAAAAGCTATGAAAAATTTAAAAGACCAAACACTCTTAAATTCATTTTTAACTAAAATTCAAGGTCATTTTTTATTTATTAATAAATAATTTTTTTCGGACAGAAAAGATTTTTTAAAAATTTATCCATGTTAGCTTGTTGGATCGTATATAAGTATTCCTGGCATGTTTATAAGGCTTCGAAGTGATTTAACGTTTATAAGTCAGCGGTTGGTAGTCATTTTTCTCCTCTCCATTTCTTAAATCTTTATTCTTTATTCTTTCTTCATTGCACTTGCCATCTTTTACAGCAAAATTAATGCCGTTTAATTTATTCATGTCTCTTAAATATATTTATCATGTTTTTTGGGATGAAAATTATTATTGTTATTAATATTCATTTTTTCGGTTGTAAAAAATAATTTGAATTTATTACAAACGATAAATTTATTTTTTTATGACGTTTACAATCAAATTAATGCCAAATTTATCATTTTCAATTTCGGATTTTGTGAGCCAAATTTCACCTAAAGGAAAGTCGATATAAAATTGATGGGGATATTTTTTTGTAGACGATTCAATTTCCGACAAAATAAAATTTTTCATCTTTCATATTTTAGCCGTAATTTAATTTTTTCTGGTGTACTGTAATGTAACTATTTTATCCGAAGTTAAACGAGAATACTATTTTTTTTTTTATTTTTTAACAAAGATATTTTTTTAGTAAACTATTTTAAGTACGGAAAAATTGGTAAAGACCTTTTTTATAAAGAATTAAATTTTCTACAAAGTCTTCAATATTTTACCGGTAATTTCAACTTAAAATTAGTTGTAAATTATCTATTTAAAAGGAATTATTTGTCAATTAATAAAATCATAATTGTAATTTTCTAAGAAAAAAAAATTTCAAAATTCAAAAGGGATTTTTTTGATCATTATCAATCTTGCTGTAAATAATCTCTAAGGAGCTACATGGAAAAATTGTTTGCCCAGAATTAAAATCAAAATTTTGGCTAAAAATTTTTTATTCAAAATTTTTGTTAAAAATCTTTTATTCAAAATTTTTGTTAAAAATTTTTTATTCAAAATTTTTGTTAAAAATTTTTTATTCAAAGTTTTTGTTAAAAATTTTTTATTCAAAATTTTGTATCCAAAATTTTTGTTAAAAATTTTTTTTCCAACATTTTTATTCAAAATTTTGGCTAAAAATTTTGTATCAAAATTTTTTATTCAAAATTTTGGCTAAAAATTCTGTATCAAAATTTTTATTCAAAATTTTGTATCCAAAATTTTTATTAAAAATTTTTTATTCAAAATTTTGGCTAAAAATTTTGTATCTAAAATTTTGGCGATACAAAAAAATGAATAAGGCCCAATTTTCCAAAAATTTCTCAAAAAAATAAATTCAACATTAATTTTTGTCCTTAAAACAAACTTTTTCATTTTTTTTTGATCCTTGTAAAAATTTTTCCATCAATAAAACTCCTCCCTTAAATTCCAATTGAACCAAATTCGATTGAGTGTCCATCTAAAATAAAAAATGCCAAAAATAAGCAAATATTATTCTATTGTCTGACTTTATAACCTTGCTTCGTGAATTAGGTCGTGGTGCATTGACAGGGTAGCTACCCCACGTAACTCGCGTCTAGTTCAGCCCCTCCACTCTCGGTACACAGTCTTCCCCTTTATCCGCGGCAAGGCATTCACAAATAAGCACGCACACGACTAAAGTCTCTTCTGTAGTAGTTTTAGTCGAGTATCTACATTCAATACATGTAACACAGGTATGTGTATATATTCATCCCCTTTATGGTCTTACCCTCGCCGGCAATTCTCCCTCTGACTACATACAACCTACGCGGGGGTGGTTTTTCCTCTGGCCCAGTTGCAATGCGCATGCACTGAAAATACTAAAAGAACAATCGATTTCACCGCGCCTGGTCCCGCGTTTTAACTTGCACGCCATGCTTTTAAAATAGATGTAATATGTAACGTTGTAATTTTATTTTATTTAATAAAAAAAATCAATCAAAAATCATCAAATTCTGTTTTTGAAAGAAAAAAAAATTTTTTTCATATTTTTTGCATCAATTTATGCATTTTAAGGATTTTTATTACGAAATACGAAGTCGCATATTTTTTTTTGTAGTTAAGCTGTAATATTTATCCGAACTTATGAATATTCTGCTCTTATAATCTGTAAAATATTTATAAATTTCGCGCAATTCCTTTTGACTAGATTCACGTCGTGTTCGTTTATTTTAGATGAACGCAGAGTGATATTTAAATTTTTAATCCTTAAATTTAAATCCTGGATTATTCGCTCAAACCTCGGTGAATATTTTATCAATTTCAATGTAATTACACAGCAAAAATTTTATAAGTCAAGGAGCTTTGTATTATCAAAAACAATTTAAAAAAAATTAATTAATTATGATTTCTAAAAATTTTTTTTATATTTTTCTTGGGTCATTATACAGCAGTGGAGCTCAGTTTATTTACAGTAACTAGCTAGATCTCTGTAGATTTTTGTTGTAAAATTATCAAAACATCACAAGAAATTTGTAAAAAATTTATCTCGTTGAAAAAATTCAAATTCCTTCACTAAATTCAACGTCATTCCTCGTTATTGTTGTTATACATTGATATTCCATCCGAGATGAGAGCACTTTACAGATGTTCTGCAGATAAAGAAACTCGATAGATCCTTTTGTATAAAATTTATATTGACGAGCGGACTTTAGTATGTTGATAAAGTGAAATTATTAATGTATACTGTGCTCGGTAACTTTCAGTAAGAATATTGAGAACACGGCAAGTGCCACGTGTCAGTTTTGACCCCAATGTAAAATTCATCCACGTCTCGATTTTGATATATTTTGTATTTCGTATTTCGTATTTCGTATTTCGTATTGTGTTCAATATAAGATGCCATTACCAAAGCAATGCTATTGTTATTTACATATGCATGTACAGAGATGATACAATGAAGAATGGAGATTGTACTATTCTAACAAAAAGCGCTTCTATGTACACGTGACATTGAGTACACTGTGTGAATATCAAATCCAAGGAAAAAAAAAAAATTTGTCAGAAACTTGTCAGAAAAAATCGAGTTAATTTTTTCAATCAAAGGGATTGATTTTTCAAAATATTTAAAAAAAAAATTAAAAAAAAAATTTTTTTTAATTTTTGAAAAAAAATAAAAATTTTTTTTTTTTCAAATTTCTTGAAAAATTGATCTTTTTAATTGGAAAAATAAAGATTTTTGTGAAAAAAAAATTTTTTTTTCATTGAAGAAATGAATAAAAATCGAAAAACTGCTCATAATGGTGATTTTTGCAAAAACAAAGAATTTAAAGCTTCGGGGCACTATGAAAAAAAAATCGCAGCGCTTTGAATTTTTCAGGGATTTTAGGGGACACTTGGAGGTTGAAAAATTATCGACGATATCCTTTGTTCATCCATTTTATCCAAAGTTATACCAAGTTATCCAAATATCCTTAATTATGCGAATTTTTGTCGTTTTTTCAGTTAAAGTTTTCAATTAAAAAAAAATTTTTTTGACAAAAGTTATTCACGGTATCTTATAGAGAATTTTGTGTAGTTTTCAAAACCGTCCTTCGATTTTCTATACAATCATTATTTCCAGAGTTATTGATTGTCAAAGTGAAAAAGTACTTTTTTGCTTTGACTGACGATAAGTCCGCGGCAAATCATCGTACAGGCTTTTTGATTGCGTCAAATTGAAGGGCATTAAATTTTCTAAAAAAGCTTTTCAGCGAAACAATGGAAAAAAATTTTTTGAAGCCCGTAGAATTTTTTTAAGACGAGAAAAAAATTGGAAAATTTTTTTTTGTAGTTTTCTTAGGATTTCTCCAGATCCGAACATGATAAAAAATTTTCATGGTCATATCTGAAAACTAGACACTGTACGATAATTTTCCTTAGAGTTACAGCTCGTTGAAAATCACCAAAAAATTTTGAATTTTTTTTTCCAGCTGTTGAATTTTTTTATTAAAAAAATAATTAAAAAAAATTTTTTTTTAAATTAACTCACCGGTGACATGGTCTTGGGGATCATGTTGCAGCTTCCACCAATAGCATTAGACCTGACAGTCCTGGCATATGACTTGGGTTTGTTGTTAACTCCCGAGGAAGCGGTCTGCTCGTTCTCGGTCTCATTAACCGGCTGCTGGTTGAAGTTCTCCGTGGGTTGTTCCTGAGGTTCCTCAACACGAGTCTCCTCACTCTGGGATTCTGGCTGCTGCTCAACAGGAGCTTCTTCCTGAGTGAACTCCGCAGCGGGTTCTACAAACGGAGCAGCCGGCTGCTGAGGAATGGGCATCATTGGAGGCTGCTGGTTCATCATGGCCTCTGGGTCGTGGATTGTCCCGTTAACGACGATCATCTGGTTGCTGGTCGGGGGGTAGTACATTTGCTGGGGCGGAATCGCCGGCTGGGCCTGAGGAGGAAGAGGTTGAGCTGCCTGAGGGATATGATGCTCCACGGTGACTGGCGCCTGGCCTTGTCCCTGGTCATCTTCGTCCACCTCAGAGCGACCTTCCTCGGTCTCAGGACGCTCGGTGTTCTCGTTAGATGGCTCTGTTTCTAGCTCCACTTCTTCGTCGGGGAAACCAAGGTCCTGGTAGCGGAAAATGTCGTTCAACACGTAGTAGGTTTTTGGAGCACGCGCTGCTAATACGAAGGTTTGGGTGAAACGACGCATTGGCTCACCGGCATTTGAAAATTCACCAGTTACCTGAAAATACATTTTTTATTAATTCATATTTTCAAGACTCTTGTTAAATTGCACTGTACTTTCTTAAATATTGATATTTTTTAAAATATAAGCTCATCCCGACATTATACTCATCCAGACCTTTCATTAGAATACCCACATGCATTTTTTATATATTTTTTATATACACATATATTTAATATATATAAATATATGAAATATATGAAAAATTGATGTGGGTACTCAAATGAAAGGTCTCGATGAGTGTAATGTCGGGATGAAGATATATCTTTAAAATTGTCAATATTTAAGAACTGACATTGCTATCTTGTCAACTAATGATATTTTTTAAATATCTAAGCTCACCCTGAGATTACACTCATTGAGACCTTTCATTTGAGTACCCACATCAATTTTTCATATATTTTACATATTTATATATATATTATATATATGTAGATATGAAAAATATATAAAAAATGCATGTGGGTA